>QYAM01000102.1:0-127150 GCA_003988965.1 Neobulgaria alba | reverse complement strand
TACAGTAAGTGCACCCCCTTGACGGACACGAGCCTTTTTAGCCCTACGGCGTTTGCTAAGAGCTTCATTGGCTGCTCGAAGGGTGCGTACCTCAGCGGATAGAAGGGTCATTTCATAGGCCATCCGCTCTATACCCTTTGCTAATGTAGCAACTGTCTTAAACAGTGGAGTTGGCGAGCTTCCTTAATGACAGGCAATCCGATTCTAAACAAGTGCTGTTTATAAAAGGGCTTTAGTGGGGTTAGAGGGGGTCTAGGAGACCCAAGGGACGCTGTTGGCAGTGGAGGGTCTAGAGGGAGTTGGAGTCCGTAACTTCACGTCAAGCTTTAAAATCACTGCTTGCGGGTCAAAGGGCACTAGGCCAGCTCCACGGAATTCAGCCTAACAGTTTTCGGCTGTTATTAACTCCTTATATGCTGCTATAAAGGCTAAAAAGAACTCGACCTTTGTGATATAGTTAATATAGGCTTTAATAAACGTCTTGATTTGCCAACCGTACGCCCGCTTTAACACACTAAAACACCTAACATCAAGTGGTTAGGTTAAATAAGACGAGTAGGGAGGTAGTCTAAGAGTTATAATATTGTGTGCCTTATAGTACTCTTAGAACTCGGCCGATTTATAACTCTTATGCCTATCTAACACCAGCATTCGATATAGACCCTTTGCACGACTAGTAGTATGTTTATTAAAGTGTTTTAACTATTCTAGACCTGTCTCGTTATTTGTCCACCTATTGCTTATCGTTTTAATAACCTAGTCTAGTGAAAGGCCGCTCTCGGTATACTAATTCGCAAGATGATTCTTCTCTTAAACCACTAAAAATAAAGGAATATTCCAGCCTTCACTATTGATATAAATAATTACTATAGCCTATTCTTAATTCCTTGGCTAAACTGCCTTATCTCTGCCGCGTCGATCTACACGGGTAACAACTATTATAGCGCAGATTATACCTATTATAAACCCGGTTTCGTCGAAGTTGTAGAAGTCGTAATCCAAAATCCTATACTTTGTCCTTATATTTTCTACTAGTCGAAACCATGCGCCAATTAGCTCAGAATCTTCGTATAAGGCCCTTTAGAAATCATAAACGCGATTAAAACGCGTCTTAAGAGCTAGTTGTCGTTGTATAAATCGATACGCCTAGAGTTTGCCAACACGTTCCCCCCCTTGCGATTTAAGGATATAATTCGCCATATCTTCTACACTAGCTAGCTAGGGTGCAAACCCTCTGGAATCTATATCAAGTATATTCCGAATAATCATTTCCTCTTCAAGTTTAGACAATTTAACACTTGCTGGCCGTCGCTTAAGGAGGGTGGTTCGGCTGTTTATTCTACCGTTTAGTGTAGAAAATGGTACTTAGTAGAGCTTAGCTGCCTTCCGACGACTTAGCTTTTTGGATGTTCGAATTGCCTCGATAGCTAAAATGATTTTTGCTTCTTGTGTAATCACAGTAATCACAGACATAGTGAAAGGTGGAAAAAACACGTAAGGAATGAAGGGGGTGGGGAATTCGGTAAAATTGATCCGGGTACTGATATGATCCGGGTCCTAATAAACCACGTTATACCTAGTTATATAAAACCCTTTACTTTACTTCCTTTATTATATATTAATAAGACCCCCCCTCTCTTATATCTCTCCTAGTGAACTAAAGGAAGAATAAGGTTCAAGGGAAACTAGAGAAGTGAACTTGTATATATATTATCTGGTCTATTATATAGGAGGAAAACTAAGGCTATATATATAAGTGACCTATGTTACTTTCTATTATAATAAGAAATCTTATCTTATTATAAATTATTAATCTAACTATTCCTATCCCCTTTAAGTCGGGGTTTTGAAATTTGAGGATGATATATTTGTTAAGTAATCTTTTAGATAGAAGATTTTAAATTTTGTTAAAATAGATGGACTGGCTATTTGCATAGTGGTGCAATATCTGTTGATCTGCTAGATATTATTGAAAGAGTAACTCATTTTTGCTCCATCAATGATATTATGGCTCTCGATGACGACGGTGGAAAAAAAGACTGCGAAGATGTGTTAAAAAAATTGTTGTGAAACCTATCAAAGAAGGAAAGGGTATGAGAGAGTGGCGTGGCCCTGGAAACTGGGTTGGCGACAGGATTCACATCGTTATGCCACATGCTTTACAAACTGGCATTGGTATTCTTCACCTTTGAAACAGAGGCAGACTACATATGTGTTTCTCCAGAGCGAGTTTCCAAACTTCGACTCGCTACTTTCTTACATCGTTCTTTGGCCTGCACGGTTTGTTGGCGTTGGTCTGTACTTGATAGTGAGTCGATACAAGCAATGCTTGACGGAGTATGATATCGAGAGACTTGTACACAACGGGGGTGAGAAGATGGAGATCTGCGATGTGGAGGAATCCTCATTATGCGAAAGTTATTGCTCATATCAAGGTTTCGGAGTGGAATCGTATTGTAGATAGAGAGGGTAATGAATTTCAGCCAAATGGCAAATCAACCGTAGAGAAGACTGAATAAAGATGTAGGAGGTTTCACTAATATTTTAGGGATAAGAGATTGGGAATAGAGACACAGCTGAGGCGAGGCGGCTCTTATCACGAGAGGAATACGAAAACTTGAAACCCTTAATTTCCAAGCATTCTTAAGATGCATTTTGCTTCCACTCCTGATCTCTCTCCTGCGTGGATGTGGCTCTTATGTTGACAAACGGGCTTGCGAGGTGAGCTGGAGGGGAAGCGGGCGGCATAGATCTAAGTTATATATAGGACAACGAACGAGGGGGATCGGGGCGGCAGAAGGAATGCTGAGATAGAGGAAGAGCTATAGGCAGGGGTTTCAATGGAGGGGAGAGGGTTTATATAGGGACAAAAGTGTTAATAAATAACGACGGGTGAGCTTATACCGAACAATAGTACCTTTTGACTAGCAAAAAGTTCGTCCTCGTCTATCGCTAGCGCAGATTTATAGCGGACGGCACGCATCGATAAGGGAGTCGGAGGAGGGCGACGAGGGCGACGAAGCCGCGAGTATGCATGGCAGGTAATACTTGTTATTTAAAGAAGCCAAAAACAATTACCTTATATTCCTGAGTAGTCTTAGCACACTAAATCGAATAACGACGGAAAATCTAAACTCTCAGCTCAAGCTCCCCTAATCAAACTCTCTAGCCACCATACCCTCAGCTAACATGCGGGCTATCTCCCGATTTATGCTAATGATGTGCTCAAAAGCAAAACTTTAAGCTTTTATGACGCCATCTTCATGCGGAAAGCTTGTTTCTTTAGCTCTGGTCCATCTTATGTAGGGCTAGGCGATGACGATTCGACTTAGAATTACAATCCATAGTTGGAAAGTTTTAGGACGATAGCTCAAATTTTAAAAAAATCTTTCTTAATATGGGGTCTTTGTCTAGAGCTGATTTAACATGAAATGTAGAACAGAGCTCTTGAAGCCTCGATGATAGCCCGCAACTGATCCCTGAATCGAGTAGCTTATTTCAAATCTCCTCTACATTGGGTGACGCTGCAACCCGGGGAGCAGTGCCAATTGAATTAGTACTAATGCGATCTTTTAATAATCTAAAGTTATAGTTAATTCTACCATTCGAATACGTTTACATCGACCGAGGTGCTGTTTGAGAGCATGGTCAACAACTTCAAGTATTTCAAAATGTGTTTAAAATCAACTTTTTTTAACGCTTATTTCTTTTTTTTCAGCCACTGATAGATTATCCCCTTAACAGAGATCGTCGTTGCAGCGAGGGCAAAGAATGGTTTCCCATCTATAATATTTTAATTATTTTAATGTAATTAACCACCCTCTCCTTTAGATCCTCCTACTAATCTTAATTGACTCCCTCCCATCCCTAAAAAGTATATCATAACTTCAACTCAGGGAGGGTATTACCAGCCCTCAATCTCCTCAACCTCGACATTTAAACCACCGAGTATCTTGGCTGTAATACCCCATACGACGTCCGGTTGTATGTTTTCATCATGGATGCCTTTGAATTCGTAACGGCCTATGAGGGTTGCGAGGAGGGATTTGGATTCTGCCATTGCGAAGGCTTGGGGTTGGAGGTCAGTCGTAGTCTAAGATTGAGATGAAGAAGGAAAAATCATACCTCTACCAATACAACTCCTATGCCCATGCCCAAACGCGAAAAACTTCAACCCCTCCCCTCCCTCCTCCCCACTCATCTTCCCTTCCAACCACCTCTCCGGTCTAAAATCCCTCGCATCCTCCCCCCATAAATGTCTCGCACGATTAATCGCCCACATGTACGTTATGACTTTTTGACCTTTTGGGAAATTTTGACCGAGGATTTGGGTGTCTCGTTTGGCGATGCGGGAGACGCCGAGGACAGGACAGGTGAATCGGAGGACTTCTTTAGTGATGGCGTCGAGGTAGGGAAGGGATTCGAGGAGGGTGGAAGTTATTGGTTGGTTGGGTGAGGAGGGGGAGGGGAGGAGGGAACGGATTTCGGATCGGAGACGGCGTTGGATGGGGAGGTTGCGGGGTTGGGATAGGTGGTAGATTGCCCAGGTTAGCCCGGTGGCTGAACTGTTGGTGTGTTAGGGAATTGTGATGGGGTTTGGAGGGGAGAAGGGGGGAGGATATACGTTTCATGACCTGCTCCGAGAATTGTTTTGGATTGTTCGACTAGGGCTTCGAGGTCGAAAGCTCCGGATTTCATAGCTTTGGCGATGATGTCTTCTTGACCAGTTCTTTCGAAGTATTCGAGATCGTCGACGTGTTTGAACATATCGGCTCGTCTTTGGATGAGGCGTTCGCGGATAAAATTAGTTACGGCTATGATACCGTCACGGATTTCATGACCTTTTTTTATAGGGAGGCGAAAGACGAAATTTGGACTGAAGAGAATGGAGAGGATGAAGAAGGTTTGGGATGAGGCATCCGGGAGGAAAGCATCGCGATATGATTTGTTAAGAGGTGTGTTAGGCTTGGTGAGGGATGCGAAGTTTGTACCGAAGCCAGCGAGTCCGATAACATCGAGAGCAACTCGACTAACGATGTCGTCTATGTCGACTATTGAGGTGGATTCTATCTCTTTATTTATAAGAGTTAACATTTCGCAACCTTTGGTCCAGAAGAGGGGGTAAAGGCCTTTGATGACTTTTGTATTGAAGGCTGGAAGCAAGTTCTTGCGTTGTTGCTTAACAGATATTAGTTTAGGAGGGTATATAGGTTGGTTAGGAGATACAAACTTTGTGGATTGAGTCCGCAGATGTGACTAACCCGTAGCCTAGTAGTGCCTCCAATACGGCGCTTGATTTTGGATCTTTTTGCCAGTCATCTCCCCTGGGCCCAAGCCACTCGGCGATTGCTTTAGGGTCCGTGAGAGTGATAATTTCCTCGTTCCCGATATTAAAAATACGAATGAAGCCATTGTTAGGGATTGCATCCACGATATCCAACGCTTCATTTCCATTAAGAGGGTGAAAGAAACGTTTTCTGGTTTCCTATCACAGGGGAATTAGAAAATATGCCTTGGATGCGAGCGTTGACTTTACCCATGCTGTAGGGACTGATATCAACGGACTGAAGTGATAGGGATAGAGGTAGAATATCCACATAGCCCTGAAGAAGATATACACTAGAACGGTAACAATCGAAGCCTGGATCACGGAAAATGTTGAAGAAAAGAAACGACTAGAGAGCAGAGAGGTCAGACAGCTACATAGAGCTGCGGCAATTAGAGTCTGAAGCTTCGCCATGACTGAGGAAGTGAAAGTTTGAACACTTGAAGCTACAACCAACAGCCAGAGAGAGAAATGTGGAAAGAAAAGGCTTAATTCGACATAGGGTTGAAGAGACCTATATAGTAGGCCTTATTCAAATCCCAGCAATTTGAGAGGCTGACAACAGATTCCCCAAGATGCGGATGCGGCGGGGCTGGAATCTGTGTGGTTCCTGGATGGTTACACTATTGTGCTTGGCCCCTAGTCTCACTTCAGCTGGTGCGTGCCAGATTCTCATTTGTTTGTGCTTGTGACTCCCCACAAAGAAGTGGACTGCAGAAGCAAGCTACTATAGGGCTTGCAGGAATACGCGTGAGTGAGATGGCAATGGATTTGACAAAGGGCAAGGCAGTTTCCGTCGTAGGACCCGGGGATCGTGACGTCGTTGTTCAACAGGGGATGTCAGCATTTACGTCAGATTGGTCGGCAGAAGAGCACTAGAATTCGAGTGAAATCGGTCGTGAATCTTGATACCCCTTGTTGGTTCTCGTGGTGCAGGTTGCGTCTTGCGTATCGAGGTGTCTCTAGCTGCGCTCCATGGTGTTGGCCCTGCGGTGTGCAATTCTACCGGCAGAAACCGCGCACTAAGCTCGATTCATAAGGCTCTTTGTCACCCCTCCAAAATTTATTGCAGCCTCCCACTCGCTCCTCTCTTTCAAACGTGCAAACAATACCGCCACCATGCCTACAGAACTGGAAGAGGTGCGTGCATTATCTCTGAACAGCTTGGAATCTGCTGATTTCGATGCAGCTAGTCGACTTCATTTCCCATGGGAACACAAAGGTCCGGCAGCTTGGTCAGTTGAGCTTCCCCCTCCTCTACCTGCAACCAAACCCTGACTTTCACCCCAGCGGTCGAAAACCTTGTCCCCTACTCCATTTCAGATCCAGCTATATTCAAGACGAACGATTTCTTGCCGGTGAAAGATTTGAAGCTCTTAGTGAGAGACTACGAGGTCAGCCAAATTCACCAATGAGTGACCGCCAGCGATTGATGCCAGGCAGAACATAGCTAAGGATGCCTACACAATCCTTATCAATATTTCCACCGATCGGGACATCCTCAAGTGTCTCGCGTCAGACCACGAATTCATCAAGACGCTTCTTGGCCGAATAACAGTATGCGAGCCTGCCCCTCTATCCCCGCGACCCCACTAAGCCTCACCTGCAGAATCCATCTGAACCCAATGCGAATCTTACCTCGATGCTCCTTGCCAACTTGGCGAAATATGACGAATTGAAGAACATACTCGATGTCGAGAAGCCCTCGCCCAAGGAACTTGCTTCGAACAACAAGGCTATCGACCAACTTATGGATCTATTCGTAAAAGGTGCAGATGGCACTTACAATAAAGCGGCGGACTATGATTACCTCTCCTATCTCTTCGCAGATCTGGCAAAACATAAAGAAGGCCGGGGATACTTCCTCACCAAGCAAGCCTACGATGGCATCGTCCCCTTGACGAAACTTATCGTCTTCACAGAACATAAATCTGACATCCGCCGCAAAGGTGTTGCAAGTACTATCAAAAATGTGGCCTTTGAAATAGATTCTCATTCTCAGTTCTTTGATGAAGATGAAATTAATATCCTACCTTATCTCCTTCTTCCTATCACAGGAAATGAAGAGTACGATGACGAGGATAGTGCGAATATGCTTCCAGATTTACAATTGCTGCCTCCTGATAAGAAGCGAGATACTGATCCGACGATCATTCAAACCCATGTTGAAACCTTGATGTTGCTGACGAGTACAAGACCTGGGAGAGATATTTTGAGAAAGTCTGGAGTATATCCGATTATTAGGGAAACACATATGAGAGTTGAAGATGAGGGTGTGAGGGAGGCTTGCGAACGATTAGTGCAAGTTTTGATGAGGGACGAAGAGGGCGATGAGAAAGTTGATGCGGGTATGAAGGTTCTCGAGAGGAGGCCGGAAAATAGTTCTGTTGTGAGAAAACCATTCAGCAGTAGTGGCGGTGGCGCTGGGAGTTGGGCAAAGCAAGAGGAGGAGAGCGATGAAGACGACGACGATAAGATAGTGGAGGTATAGAAGCCCTGCAAAAAAAGGGAGAAAAAAACACGTCAATCAAGATTCGCGGGAAATTTGTGCACTGGAGGAAGCTCACTTCTGCTTTCTAGCAAGCGTTGGTGCGGTATCTAGTGGTATCTCGAAACCTTCCGTGGAATCGCGGGGACGACATCTATTCCTCGGTAACATGTGGCTATTAAGACGGCCGGAGTAGCCCCTCTGTGTTCTTTATCATTCACGGCAGACAGCCTCTGGGAGACTTAGCGATTAGGACGATGCAAGACGGTGGGGTTGATTCCAAAAGTGTGAGTGGCCTCGAATTATTGGTCAGTATCTGAACCTTCTCTGGGAAGGTCCTACAAAAAGGATGTTCATGTGCCCCTCGATCCTGGGGGAGGCAACTCCGAGGGAAGCTAAAATAGACTTAAGTTGCGACTTAAGTTGCAATGCGAAAGATAAGAGGTCGTCGAAATCAAGGCTGAAGATTAACAGCAGTCAACAAGGAAAGAAGTCCGCTTTTCAATCTTGGCAGATATCTAAACATCACGTGGCTCTCCGTGAACCAGGTTGGCACTGGTAGATAGACAATAAACACCATAAAGATGGCTGAGCGAAATCAAATCCCTCAAGCGAGGTAAACATCACGATACGCCTCACCTGACTTGAGCCATACATCACCAGCTCGTCGTCGATCAGGAACTGTTTTATTCCTTCACGACGCCATGCTCTTGCCAACACCCATTGCAAAACTCGTCACCAATGATGGTAATCGGGACCTCATCGTGCCGCGATCTCGCACCGATTTTGATCATGTCGGCACATCATCTAGGGCAGTTGAGGCCTCCCATAGGCTCGCGGAATAGGGGTCAGGGCCCATGGCCGGCCATGATCTCTAATTAGACCTGGCGGCCGACGACCCCTCAATTTCCACTATCATAGAGTTTATTACTTTTAACAAAATGTTCACCCTGTCCTATCTTGGTTCTCTGTGGTTGCAGCAGGCAATGCCACATCATAATGATCTGTTATCCTGTTCCACACTGTGCGTCCCTGCTCGGCTGAATTTATTCTGCTTTACGGTTATATAGTCGATAGGTCCAGCACTTTCCTTTGTCTTGTACTCTCTCTCCCTCCCAAAGCCTGTCCAATATGGCTTATTCTCCAAGTCTTGGTCGTGAGGCTCTCCCAGTGGGGAATTATGTTTTCTCGAGGGGTTCTAGAAGATGTGGCCTTCTACTAATGTTTATATTTGCCTCCATGTTCTTTGCCTCTCTTTTTGGGTCTGCAAATGCATATAATCCAAGATCACTTGACCTGAACAAAGATACTGCGAACTTGATCAAGCGCGCGACAAAAGGCGATAAGTATTTACTGGGCGTCGGGAAGGCCGATATCACTGGGTAAGTGCTTGAATGAAGGTCATTATATTTATTCTCTCTTACTAACCACTTCAACAGGCCTGTGGTGGAAGTTGAGCTTATGGGATATGCTTCCCTCGCACAAGTAGGCACTGGTCTCCGCCAACGGTAAATGTCCCGGGTTCGTTTCTATGTGTTTTCTAATAAAGACAGTCTCTTTGCTCGCTCTTTCATTGTTGGCAGCACAACAGATGCCAATGATCGATTCGTGTACTTGGTTCTCGATATTTGCTCTGGTGATACCGCCATCCGCTATGGCATCCTCCAAGCTTTAGCAAATCTAGGAACTGGCTATTCGATGTATAATCAGAGCAATATCGCTGTTGTTGGGACTCATCAACACTCTGGACCTGGAGCTTATTACAACTACCTTCTCCCACAGGTGACAAGTCTTGGATTTTCCGAGCAGAGTTACCAAGCTATTGTCGATGGTGCCACTTTAGCAATCAAGAGAGCCCATGAAAGCCTGGCTCCTGGATATCTCAGCTACGCAGACACCAACGTGACAGACGCCAATATCAACCGAAGTATTTACTCCTACTGGGCAAATCCCGCTTCCGAACGAGCGCTTTATGCAAGCACCGTCGATACTACCCTCACCATGTTGAGATTTCAACGTGCCTCTGATGGCCTGAATACTGGTGTATTGTCGTGGCACAGGTGGGCGCTTTAAATTTTCGTTACACCGACATCTCGCGTGGCCTGGTGTGACATATCATTCGAGATCCCTCCTCCCGCAAGGCACCCGGCTGATCCTTCATAGTGTTCACGGAACATCCATGCTTGAAAATAATACGCATACTACTGGAGGTTAACATTCCGGAAGTTCCGGTCAAAGTACAATGCTAATTTACAATCAGACAACAAGGGCGTGACTTCGTATCTTTTCGAGAAAGCTATGCTTAGCGATGCAACTGCTGCTCCTGGATTCGTAGCTGCCTTCAGCCAGAGTAGTGTTGGGGATACCACTCCCAATGTTCTTGGTGCATGGTGCGATGATGGATCTGGACTTGAATGCACAGTCAACAACAGCACTTGTGCCGGTCAGAGTGAGACCTGCCATGGCCGAGGTGAGGAAATAGAGTCTCGATGCATAACGTATCACTGACAACTCTGTAGGTCCACTCTTTCAGAAACTCGATCTTGGTGTTTCCAGCTGCTACGAAATTGGTAGAAGAGTTTATGCTCCAGCCAAGGCACTTTATGTAAGTACTGTCTTTCTAAGGAAAACTTAGCAATGATATACTAATTGAATATAGGATCAATTCGACTCGGTTGCCACACCTGTTACTGACTCCAGTGTGAGATACTATCACGTAAGAACAATCTTTTACTGCTTCCCTCAGGTTATCCACGTGCTCGCTAATCATTTACTCTACAGACCTTCCAAGACATGCAATACTACTCGTTCCCTCTCCCTAACGGAACAGTAGTCCAAACATGTCCAGCAGCTCTCGGCTATGGCTTCGCAGCTGGTACAACAGACGGCCCCGGTGTTGCTGACTTCTACCAAAACAACCCAGCCTCAAATTCCCAAAATCCTTTCTGGGCCGCCGTCTCAAGTTTATTGAAGACTCCAACCGCCGCCCAAAAAGCATGCCAATACCCCAAACCAATCCTTCTTGACGCCGGTGAGATGTCCGCACCCTACGCCTGGGCGCCAAACATTGTCGACGTCCAATCCTTCCGAGTCGGACAATTCATCATGGTCCTCTCTCCTAGCGAAGCCACAACCATGACTGGTCGTCGCTGGAAAGCAGCCGTTGCAGACGCCGCCACATCCCAAAAGATCGTTTCCTCAACACCCAAGGTCGTCTTAGGTGCCCCTTCAAACACATACGCCCATTACGTCGCGACGCCAGAAGAATACGCTATCCAACGATACGAGGGCGCAAGTACGCTTTTCGGACAATGGGAAAGTTACGCATATATCCATCTTTCTACCTCCTTAATCGGTTATCTCGCATCGGGAAATAGTTCTCAGCCAGCCCCCGGGCCAAGTCCACCCGATAACGCTGATTCCTCATTATCCTTCATCGCCGGTGTGGTCTACGATACTCCCGGATGGGGAAATTCCTTCGGAGACGTCCTGGTTCAACCAAATGCATCTTATACGATCGGTCAAGTCGTGAATGCCACCTTCGTAGGAGCTAATCCTCGGAATAATTTGAGGTTGGAGGGGACGTATACGGAGGTTCAGCAGTTGGTGGGGAGTACGTGGACGAAGGTTAGGGATGATTGGGATTGGTTCTTGGTGATGACTTGGTATAGGGATGATAGTTTGATTGGGTCGAGTCATGTGGTTGTTAGTTGGGAGACGGAGAGTTATGCTAGTAAGGGGACTTATCGGTTGGTTTATCATGGGGATAGTAAAAGCTTGCTTGGAAGTATTACGGCGTTTAATGCGACGAGTAATAGTTTTACTCTTTCGTAGCGGAGGAGAGGGGGTGGGGGGGAAAAAGATGGTTGTGGAAAATGAAAGGTGATGGGTGTAGGGGAGGGGGGGGGTAATGGAAGAGGTCAATTTGGTGGATGGAAGAATTTATATTCTGATTTAATGATATGATTAATGAAGAAATGGCATTGGTTGATAAAACCTTTGTCTAGTAAAATGAAATTTAAATCCTGCCAACTATCAACCACCCATCTCAATCTTTTCGTGCGAGAAATGGTTGGGGGGGTGGGTTCCATCGCATGCGAAGAAATGTGTAACGCAAGGTTATTTTTTTTGGGGACTTGCAACAAAACCATAAACTCGTCTAGATAGAGCAACCTCAGTACCGGCAGGCTGTTGCGAGGTGCTATGTATGGCTGGCTATATAATACATTCTCCAAAAGGTTGTTGCTCTATATGCTCGGAGTGTTAGAAGGCATGCTCCATGTGGTAAAGTACTGAATTTTCGCACCCGTCACCCCTGGCATATAACATCACAGCTTAGAAACAACCTGCCACTTTCAGCCAGCCCTGATATATAGCCGCATAGCCTAGGAGTAACACCCCACTTTTTGCCAATGTAATCTGTTACTATCAAATCCTCATTATGCTCCCAAGGACGGAGTCGCTTTATGTGGCAAAAGTCTCCGCCAAGAAGGTTGATGTTGGCAAAGTGTGAACCGATGGCGCAACATGAATTAGATGATTGTGTCCAGCAATATAAGCATCAAAAGGGTCATGACCCTCTTTAAGCTTGAAGATTTGTGCTACCTAGAGTTGTGTTAGTAGCTAGGCATTCTCCTTATATATATAGACACTTACCTGAGTTGAGATATACGTCAATGGGGCCCTACTATTAACAATAAAGAAGACCCAATGAGCCTTCTCTTCAACCTTAAGGACACATGGAAGTATCATACGGTACTTTCGGCCGTAGATAAAACCACGAAGGGAGAGGACTCGGCTTGAAGAGTGGTAAAAGGGAAAAGAGAAAAGAGAATCGAGACCCTTTCCAGCCTTTCCCCGTGTTCATTTCGCATCAATTTCCTTATTCCTCCAAAACAGGTTTTGGTTGTCGTTATATGCGAGTTTATTTGGAGAAAATAGCGGTTGAGAGGAAGGCAAGGAGGAATCCTCACGTTCATCAGGTTCAAGATCTGGAAGCTCTGGAAGCTCTGAAAGCTCTATCTCTGAGATATCCGAGCCCGACTCGGATAGAGATGGCCAGTAAACCTCGGCAGCACCTGCCATACCCTGGATGCGCTGGAGAAACCATTGCAGCTCGAGAAGTCGAAAACTAGGTAGTGGCTTCGTTTTCGGGTCGTCGGTTTGGATAGTGAACAAGTCACCGGATCTAATTAAAGATATTGTTATATCCTCATGTTGCCTAACTAGCAACGCACGGCCACCAGCTGCGACGTCCCCATTCTCAGTAAGTCCGGCAGTCGAGAATGGTATAGTTGAGAGATTCATTGCTGTTTGAGCTTCTTGTTTCTTCTGCCAAAAGAACTGCACTTCTAAGGTAGTCTTATCGGCCGACTCCGAAACTGGTTTAAGTGCAAATGCTCCTTGTCCCCAAAGCCGGAGGGCGGCAGGCGATAATGTAATAAGGTTACAGACCTTTTCTTCCCCGCATTCACTAATACCTGCCGGAAAGAGTTCTGCTTCCCAAGCTATAATCTTCTTCGGAGGCCAAAAAAGCTTTAAATGACCCCAAAAGGTATGCCGTTGCCCAAACTTGTCTGGTTCCTGTTGTGAGATCGAGTGAAACGGATATATATGAGCAACTTCTATTATAGGACTATTTGTTAAAACACAGCGGAGTCCGTCTCTTTCTTGAGCTAGTTCCCTAGCCTTCCGGCTTCGACGTTGTATTACAGGTGGCTCCGAAGTCTTCAGTTTCTTTGTAGGTGGGGTAGCAGGTGACGAGCTTAAATTGGACCGTGTTGAGGGCTGTGACTGCGCTCCAGGAGGAGACGGACCCCCTATAAGTTATTAGCTAGAATAGAAGGGAAAAAGTATTTTACTTACAATAGTGTGCCATTGTAGTGGTTTGTATAGTAAGGCCAGTAAGGATGTTGGGATATTCGCGCCCACAATTGACCAAGTTTTTGAGGGCATCAAGGTCGCAGACCTGGCATGCAGCCCAAAAGTGAGGTGGTACGTCACCGATTGACTCCTGTAGGCTCTGGAGTAGGGTGACTCGTTCTAGGCTGGGAAGGTTGAAGTCTTCCATTGTGTGGATGTTCGTGTGTAAAGGTTGATGTATGGAGGGAGGATGGAGGTTCATATGGGGATGTTCGTGTGTGGCGGTTCTTGTGTGGCGATTCATGTGTGGAGGTCCATATGTGGAGAAAGGGTATCCCCCGTTTCCTAATGCTAGATCACGGCCAGTACTAGGCTGCAGTAGGGTCGTGCTAAGATGAAGCAGGACACATGCGAATCGATCTAGGGCAGGTGGGAAGCTGGAACTATGCAAGGCACGTGATGGGAATTGGAAGGCGATGATGTACCGCGTTCTCTGTTGTTGTTTGGAGAAGGACTGTCGGGGGCGTCTTATCGCTATCGGCCGGCATGACGCATGCACGATGTCCCCCATCCCCCATCCCCACGAGGTTTATCGCCCGCTCCCCGCCCGAGGTCCTGCATCCAGCTCCCTCCCTCCCCTCCTCCCCGTCGAGGTCCGGTGATCCCGGCTCGGTCACTCGCACATGGGTCCGACGTGCCTGCCCAAGAATAGGTCAATAAAGAACGCGTTCCCTCCTCCTTCCCTCTCCATTGTCTCTATTGTCACCATCCAACATCACTATCGATCACCCCTCTGGCACTCTCCCCAACATTGCTCATTTGACCCATCAACGATCAGCAATCAGCAATCATCATTCTTCTCTTGGTTAGCCTTAGCCTCGTTGAGTCACTCGCCGTCTGGCTGCACCCACAGTCACAACCCCGTCTCTTTTGTCGGCCATTCGAGTTCCATCATCCCATCATTTCATCATTTCCCATCCCTCATCACCACCGAACTTGTCTGTGGTCTGCTCCTTCCTCCGATTTCCCTAATCGGCCTCGTTCACGTATGACTCTTTAGATCAGTCATCCGGCAACTCCCCCTTCGTTTCCAACTCTCTTATCAACATCCCTTCCTACCTGTCTCCTAGCACGAACCTTTCAACACCTCACTCTCAGTTTGCTTCCCTCCAGCCTACTTCCTAATCTCCTTATCGGCTTCCAGAACACCGAGAACACAGGGGATTGACGAATAGAAACCTCGTTGAATCTTCCTGTTCGTATCAAGACCGATATCGACTTCTTCACCCCCGAAGCCATAACTTCACAACCCCAAACCTCACCTTCCGACCACCAAACCACCGCAATCATGTCGGCATGCTACGATTACCTCGATCTCCGTTCTGCGTCCCTTCTCTCCAAGCGCGACAAATCATATAACCAGAAATGGCGAAACAGGGGACGATCACCGGCTCGCCCATTACCAGGAGTAAGAATACACTATGGTCTCGACGGTGATGAGCTGGTGGGCGGATCTAACGATCAACACCGGGCGAAGCTTCGTCCTGGAAAAGAATGGTACATTGCCCCTTATCACGTTCTAAGCTAAGACTCACCACTAACGTTCACGCTACCCAGGGTATCCGAGCCAAAATACCATTCGAACAGAAATGCCAAGCCATGGGGAAAGGGCGGATGGAACCAACCAGCCCGACTCACTCACAAGGTCTCCGCCGTCACCGATGCCAAAGATTCTACCCTCTCCAAATCACTCATCGATCTCCTCCCAACACATGCCAACAACTCCCAGACAGCAATTCAAATTGCTCTTGCCGAGTCCCTTCATGAAATTGGCCAAGATATTCTGTACAGCTTTGATAACAAGGGACCCAGCCCTGGATCCAAGGGGAGAGATGTCGACCTCGGTGGATTGGTTGATCTCGCTGAGCAACGATGGAAGAACGACCAAATTGAGGAGATTGTCAGGGGCGAGTATGAGGTCCTTGATGAGAGGGGCGAGACCGTTGTTGTGAAGAAGGGAAAGAAGAGTCCAAAGGCCAAGGCTACCAAGGTCGTTCCTATTGACACCCGCAGCGAATCTAACGAAGACGAGGGCTTCGAGCTCATCTAATTGCCCTCGTGATCTCCAATGGCCGTATGACGAAGAGGTGAAATATCGATTTCTGATGGCTGGTGATGATTGATAGATTGTTCTCCTTTTTTGCATTTTGTCCGAGGCGTTTTCTAGTGCATGGATAGCTTACCCATCGGTGCTATGGGCGCGGTTAGAATGGGAAGGATAGCTGCCAAACATTCTCGGTTTTATGATGTTTTTCTCCGCACGGCGGTGATACATATGCATAGCTTACCTTGGCTAAGGGATGATAGCTTGGCTGGTTGTCTTGTTTTCTTATTCTTTTGCTCAGGTCTGATCGGCCTTTGAGTTTTTATCCTTGGCTTATAACTACCTAGCCGCAGTTTTTTATTTTATTATATGCCATGGCATGCCTGTCTTTAATTATGAAGGGTTTGGTGTTTGGTGCTCGGATGAACAGGATAGGGTTGGGATGATGGCGTATACATAGTGCATAGCTTACCTCGCTGCATGGCCGGATGAATAGACGGGTGGGTTAGACGGATAGCTGGGAAGGATAGCTCGTGCTTTGAATAAGCCCTTATGTTAGATTAGGGTGGCCTCCTGGTGTTTTATTAGGACCAAGGGAGGGGTTTGGTTCGGTTAGGTTGGGGTATTTTTAACTCTGGGCCTTTCGAAAGGGACCTACTGCCTTAGTTAGGTAGCTTTTAGCCTAATATTATACTCCTTCCTTACAATTGTAAGGGGGGGAAAGAAGAATCAGAACTGTCAATGCATTTTTAAATCGTGCAGATGAAGACCTAAAACAAATCTCTTTTGGTCTAAAAAGAAAAAAGCCTGTGAGAGAGAGAGAAGAATTTATACGTTATTTCTTAATTTAAAACCCATAAGATCCTTGAAATAGGATATTATTATTATCGTTATATTGTTAAACTCGAAGGAACTACATGAGTTATCGATTTCTTATCTATCTATCTATCTATCTAGCTTTGCTTCCTTCGAACACTTGTATTTGTTGGCTTTATTTTAGGATCGGGATTATTCTTGGATTGTTGGGAGTTATGATTTAAGATGTAGATGTAGATAGGGGGGGAGGGGGTTGAATAATGTGTGGTATTGTGGTATGGTTGGAGGGGGGAAGTTGGGATAGATTTGTGATTTTGGGGATTGAGGATTGAGGTTTGAGGTTTAAATCGATGGATGAGAAAGAGGGGTTTTTATTTATTGAAATACTTTTCATTTTCAAGGATCTTTTGACTCGAAGTCGAACAGTAACTATCACGGACTTGGATTTGGCTCGGTGACTTAGTAAGAACTCAACTTTTTATCATTTAGTTCTTTATTGAGACGATGAACTTGACACGACTTATAGTTGAAAAGAGATGGGAAAGAAATTGAGGGAGTGTAGTAATTGTATCGACATGATCTCATTCGGTAACTATATACTTTAATAAGAAAAAATATGTACACTAAATACAACTTTTCCCTTACTATCCTTCTCTCCAGACATTCAAATTGTTCTCTCCACCCACCCGCCTAAGACAAGGTAGGTGCAGTCCAATCAACCCACCTCGCCGCATCATACGTCATATCACTAACCATAATATTCGTATTCGTACTCTGTCCCAACAAGAACTTATTAACAAAAGCCGTCAACTGAGATTGTTGATTACTAGGGAAACTGCAATGGGCATGATTCCCAATCTGACTATAACCCATGTTATCCGGGACACCTAAGGCTTCGTATACGATATGAGCGGCCTTCATGCAGTTCCAGCAACTTGTGGGACCGAGCCAGTCGATGTTGTTGTCGATGACGAAGAGGCCGCGAGGAGCGATGAGGGCGGCGAGCATGTGGTGGTCGAAGGGGAGGGTGGGTACGGAGTTAACGTAGTTGTTGAAGGTTGTGGAGAACCAGGGGTCTTCGGTGATGATTTCGGAGGCGGTTTGGATGTTGGCTCCTTGCGATTTGAGGTAGTCGGACTAATGGAGGTTGTTAGTATATAGATAGATGGTAGGTGATTTGATCGTGCAGAGAGAGGGGGGGACAAGCGTCGGAATGAAATTGGGAAGGAAGAGGAAACTTACAACACGCCAGCAAGCAGATCCACCAGCACCGGATTCTTGTGGGAGGGTAAGAGCAATACGAGGGTTGAAAGCGCCAGCAAGTATAGCACCTTTGCCATTTCGGGAACAGCCGGTGACGCCAAGTCTCTTTGTATCGATCTTTGCAGAGGGTGTGATTTCGAGAGCGTCGATAACTCTTCCAACTCCCCAAGCCCAGGCAGTCATAGCACTGGCTGAGTGGGAGCTTCCGTAGAGGTTGTAGAATTTTCCCTGGCCACGACTGCCTGTACTTTGTTGAGCAGCCATATCATCGTTGTTGAAGTTGATCATAGCCACACCCGCTGGTGCTGGCAGACTTCCTCCTCCATATGCGATGATAGCTGGATAGGGTGCTGTGCCCGAGGACGGAAGTGTGATGGAGACGGTGAAGGAAATGGATTTTCCGGAGTCGGCACAGTTGATTGTCAATGTGGATCCTGAGAGGGAAGCTGTGAGAGTTGCTGGTGGTCCGGGCAGGGTTCCAGTCTCATATCGTTGGAGGAGATCCTTGATCTCAGCTTGACGGCAGGCGAATTGATCTTTTGTCGCGGCTCTTGTTCCGGACCAGAATTTGAAGGGATCTGGGAGCTTCGCGTTGGATACCAAGGTGATAGAACCGAGAGCGGCGCATGTTGGTGCTGTTGTCGAAACGCTTGTCGTTGAAGAGGTTACGACACTAGTAGTTGTCGTTGTCGTCGATGTAGACAAGGTTGTTGGTGGAGCGACACTGGTGGAGGTGGAGGTGGAGGTGGGGGGTACGGAGGTTGGGGGCTGAGAGGTAGTCGAGACTGATGTGCTACCAGGTAGGCATTGCGAATAATAGGCATTGCTGTAGGTACACACGGAATTGACACAAGTTGTTGGACCTGTCCATCCTATTCCACCACCTTGATACGAATTAGCTGTTTTATAATCTTCTAGTTCTCAACAGCGAGGACTGACATTGGCCCCAGAGGACGGCCTGCCCAAACACAGGACCAGCCAAGAAGATGGCTGACAAGAGAAATTTGGTCATGGTATTGAATGGAGCGTGTTGCAGTCGAAGCAGTGATTCTCTGATACCTTCGATACTGTGGCTTCAGGCAGTTCGTCCCGCCGTCTTACTTTATATAAGATTCCGATCGATAAACCCACACAGAATGGCACCGGAGCCCATTACTTCCGCGAGCTCCATATTCCCGAGAATGAAACTCGTTGTAAGTATCTCCATGTTGTTCCGAATAACCGGTGAGGTGGAGGGGCACTTTATCAAAGGCTCAACGTGAAAGCTCTAGCCGGCTGGCTATTGAGGATATTCCCGTCCTGACCTCTCAAAACTGCCCAAGTGACCACTGCACGAGCAAAACGCAATCGAAACGACCCATATCTGCCCATACAAAGATGTTCCTTGACTATAGAGCGAATAATATTCAACCTTTCTAAGGGATCGTTCGAAAGTCCCCTTCTGTCAACTACATTTGAGCCTGAATGGAGCCTGGCACGATCCTCCTATCCTTCGTACAAGCACTTCTAGTGCCTGCTGAGCTTCTTGGTAAGCCATTGCAAAAGGAGGGGGGACGCTCAAGCGAAATCCTAATCGTCACAGACTACAACCTTTTTAACTTGCACTTCTGTGACTTCCTCCAAAAACATCAGTATATGTATCTTCGAGGCCGGATATTCGAACAGACCTTAGAGGTAGGTGCAACAACCAGCTGGATACCATAACTCGGATAGCAATTATAATGTATTCAATTGGTGGAACGTTTGTTACAAGTACAGCTGAAGTCAAAATTAACCTCCCCCCGCATTTTTGCCCCTGGCTCAGTTGGGTCAGGAGCTGGGTCGAAAGGAGCTAGGGTATCTAAATACAAATTGAGTAAAAGTTTAATATTCCCTGTTCCGGGCGATCGTTACTATCCCCCCGGTTTAATCTTGTAATCTCCACTTTTCGAAAGAGGAGCTGCTTTGACTGGGCAGAAGCCCTGTCCACGACCTTACAAAAAGAGGCATAAGTTATTATTTGGAATCCTTTTAGGGGTTTGACTTTATTGGTTATACACCCCTACTCAACACGATCTATTGTGGTGAAAAGACACTAGTTTACAAGGTTACACTGGGGGGGATAGTATAAAAACTGCATGAGATTCATAACAAGGAAGAAGCCTTCCAACATGAATATGTGGGGAGTACTTACCCGAGGAGCTGAAGAAGCTTAAATTTAAGGCTAAAAAAATTAGCCTATACAGCACTGTGCCATTTTTGGATAACCTTAATGGTTATTAAATTAAACATTGCCAGAGGGGGCAAAATCGTATGATATTATTTGAAAGTCGAGAGACCGTCGTAGAATGCCTACTACGTCATGTTACACCCAAATCCATGGCTCCTACGTCTAGCGCAATTTCTTGTCATTGGACGTATTAAAGGACCGAAGTGTTGGACTTGGCAAAAGACATGTGTGATGATTTCTAAATTTTCTAGAATAATTGCGCGTCACACGGCAGCGATGATTATCACGACCTACAGACAATCTAAGAATTCATATTTGGGATCACTATTGTCAACTTACTGAAGGAGCTGGGAGAATTTTGGGGTAGTTATAGCACTAGATTTTAGATAAATGGCTCTGTTTACATAATGTGCAACCATCGAGAAGCCAAGCCCGTATATGCAACGTAAATTCCAGTATCCAATGACCCAGTATTTTCGTTTAGCGTACCGTAGTTAGAAATCTTAACACTTTTGTCGCTTCGAGTGATACGGGAATTTAGCCTTAGGACTAGAAGTGATCAGTAATATCTTGGCCGTTAGGGGTATCTCACAGGGTGTCGCTGTGTGCACCGCTAGGAGCAAGAGAATGGAGTATTGATGCTGATTCTCTGGTCTCTTGAAATGTTATGTTCAATTTCATTGAAGATGGAAAAAAGTATATGCCCACATAGGATCTTTAGGCCATAAGTAATTGAAGTAGGTGGAAGGCGTGTGAACGGGATGTTGTTGGAAGTAATCGCCGTGACTTCCTCGTAGCCCGATGATCCCGAAGCCTGACTTGAGTTTAATTAGACAAGATCTCCGCTAGTAGAACGCCCTCGATTCACTGACTTGGCCAGCGAAGACAGATTCCTCTGCCTGTACACGGTGCTGGCTTTGACATTCATCTGAGCTGAAGAGGAAGCAGCCACCTTCCTCAGTGCAATTCAACCGGCATTTGTGAGTTCTCGTGGCTCGGCGAGGCAACTGTTGCCACACACACCCTTTCGAGCGACGAAATACGACCATCCCCTCCTTTCTACAAACACCATCTGCCGTATTTACTAGTGCTATTTCTCGAACGACGAGACGCTCTTATATGCAATACCTTCGCGAGAGTCTAAAGAGCTTTGTCTAGCACAACTATTACCTATGGGAAGTTTAGAGCTTTGTCCATTGAATAAATATCATCCTCGTTATCATTGATTCAAGGACTTCAACATTGGCGTCTAGAGTATATTCTAAGTTTGTTTCTCTACCATAAAATAAGAATTCATAATTTTAATGAAATCTTACTATTAGCCTATCTAATTGCCAAAAAGTACACTGAAAATGATGATTCCCAGACCATGTATCCGCTCCGCCAGGATAAACCGCTTTTACCCTCCAACAACCACCCCACAGCTTCTCCCAAGCCCCCTTGACATCATTCTCTGGCTTTCTGTTCCATCCTGGTTTGATGACTTGCTCTTGATTTAATCACAGATTGGCGTTTTTAGTACTTTCGCTGTCTATATTACTCTTAGAAGCAGGGCTTTTCTTAATTTATTCATTCCAGAACAAGTTTTGAGCTTTGTTTAGGTGTACACTGAGCTGAGAAAATGGTGCATTTATTATGCTGAAGTATGAGCTGGTCGCGCTACACCGGGTAAATAAGAGTCGGATTCACACTAGAAAACACCACCGAATCTCCATCTGACATCATTTAATCCTTGCTAAGAAATGTTTCTTGGTAACTATCACCCCTTTCCAATTTCCATTGAAACCTTCCCCTCTTCGATAATCCTCATCTACCCCATAGATACCTCTTCTATTCAGCCATCTCCGCTTAAAGCACTTACTTATGCCTGCCCAACGAGCTATGTTCACTCTCAGGTTTGTGTACCCCCCAGAACTCGAACTTGGACCCCAACCAGGCCCAGGACCTGGAGCTAGAGTAGGACCCGAACCCGAGCCTGAACCAGGAGTCAATTCCTTGTCACGATGTGGGTTGATTTGCTAGCCCAGAAGCAGGCAAACAGTTGTTGGGATTTTGAACTCCCAGTAGACAATCCAGCTAGGTGATATTTTGAGTTTGTTATTGTCGATGGTGAAGAATTCGACTATGCCGAATACTGTTTATAGATTAAATAATCAGCTTGCTTTATACCAACACAAGCTGTCGGTACGAGAACCAGGATTTCACTTTATCGGAACTCATTTCATACAGGCTGGGCTTAAGGGGATCCTCTGCTTGCTGATGGTCATGATTGTGAACCTTTGCACGAGCAATACTCGAACGAACTATTTCAAGATATTCACCTGCTTCTGGAATGGTCTTTTCGTATGTCTCAAGGGCAGATTCAAATAATATTTCCGCCTTAGCCCAGGGCCATTCATTTTTCTCGATATTGCCAATCACATACAACAAATCGCCCTTCACTGGGTCGGAATCAGTCAAGTGAAGCTCTGCCATCGCTAATGCAATCTCGAGCAGACCAAGGGCCTCTTTATACTTTTTATGTTCCTTCGGACTCTGTGCAAGGTCTAGAATTACGAGGATGTCGTTGGGCGGCCCTCTATGAGCTCTGCTTTGTAAGTCTCGAGGATTTCTCCCCGTAGCGAACCCTAAGACCTTAAGCCTTCCTTTCTATGATATGCATTAGCTAGAAGTTTTTGTACATCAATTGACTGCCTGCCTGATTTGCCATATATGGGGTGGGTCATTTCCTAAGCAACTCTGCATCGGAGGAATGCATTCATCCCACCTTTTTTGAGAGGTCCAAACCAGATGTCACGGGGATCCAATTGGGCCACGAGGAGGAGGAGATTAGTGGCGTTGTGGTATAGTTGAGACTCTTCTCTGACCGCTTCGGACAGTTGATCAAAGGATAACTCCCATGTGGTCCGGATATTAGCGCGTTTGTCGGTTTGGTCGTCTCCGACTGATGGGAGTCGCGGGAAAGCTTTCTCGCGAGAGGACTTGGGTAAATCAAGAAACTTGCGAACATGTATGTTCGAGTTGTCGATGAAAGAGCCGGTTTGGGTGATAGCTAATGGAATGCCTTCAAGCTCAGACAGAAGTTCATTCATCGCCACCCTGGATTCAGTGCCTGTGATGTGCTCCGTCAACCCTAGATTACAAACATAAAACCAGGGTCTTACAGTTCATATAAATTAGAGGCAAATGTTGAATTTCTCGTGCCTCTACAATTAAATCTTCCAACAAGCGTTCCGCTTGGCTGGGATTCATAGGCCGGAGCTTGAGTGAGGCTCGTTTACGGGCATACAGAGCCAGTCGAGTTGTGATGAGAATATCCCCATGTCCACAAGCGGGAGAGAATTTCCTGATGTCATACTCAGGGCTTGGTAATTCGTAGATATTGTCGAAGGCAATGAGCCAGTTTGTGTTTCTTGGTATTCGAACCAAGTCTTCGCAGCTTTCCAAACGTCCTCTTCGTTTGTTAGTTTATCTTCTAGACGCCCCATTGACTGTTCAGGCCACTCTGTCCATATTAGGTCGAAGGCTCTTTTGATGCTTTGCAATAAAGTCATGCGATTGCTACCATCTAGGAAGAAGATGGAGGTAAGATTGTTGCGATGCTGGCTCACGAATTCAGCATTGAGGGGCGTCTTTCTTATATCACCGGGACCCAGAGGGCCATAACCATTTATTATTCTTAGGCTAATCTTGCACTGAACAAAACGAAATTTTTTACTGCATTTTGGCCCTTTTATTTTGAAAATAACTATTCTAGGCCATTTTCCTTCATTTTTTCCAGTTGTTACTAGAATTATAGGCTTATTATAACACCTTCAAAAGTGAGTGTATAAGAAATTAAAGAACTATCAACATTAATAATCAGCCCCCTCTATGCTTCCAAGTTTATACCTCCACTGACCTATAACATGCCCATATGCACCTCCCACGCACCTATAATATTCAAACCTGCCCTCTCAACTCCCAAAACACACCCTTCTTCGCAATTAATTCATCAGGGCTACCATTTTCCACAATCCTTCCCTTATTCAACACTAAAATTCTATCCGAATCCAAAATTGTATCAAGTCTATGTGCAACCGTAAGAATAGTCCAATCCCGAAATTCACTTCTAATTAATCTCTGTAACGCCCCATCAGTTTCCTGGTCAACATTACTCGTTGCCTCATCTAAAACAAGGACCTTTCCTTCAGTTCTCAGCATAGCTCTTGCAAGACAGAAAATTTGTTGTTGCCCTTGACTCAGTGGATTTTCTTTCATCTCGGCATCTAGTCCTCCTCTTGCTTCGAGGATACTCCATAGTCCGACTTTGTTAAGTGCTGATATGATGAGGCCATCTGAGAGGGTGCCGTAGGGGTCTGCGTTTAGACGTGCGGTTCCAGAGAGGATGAATGGTTCTTGTGGGATGGTGATGATGCGTGAGCGAATTATTTCGCGTGGGAGGGTACTGAGATCGAGGGAGTCAACGAAGATTTTGCCGGTGGAGTTGTCTAGGATACGGAGCAAGATAGAGAGGAGAGACGATTTTCCACTTTAGATATCAGCGCCAATTCAAATCATTAGAGCTGTTCTCTTACCTTCCCGTACGACCGCAAATCCCAATCTTTTCACCATGCTTGACTGTGAAGGACACATTTTGTAGCGCTGGAGGGTTGCTTCTATTAAATAATTAATGAGCAAGAAGTAAGAAAAGTTGCAAGTTGATAATTACCCATACGATGCAGATACATCTCTAAACTTAATTTCCCCTTTACTAGGCCACTCTGGACTGGGGATGGAGCACTCTTCCGGTTTATCTTCCGGGATTGTTGCCTCCTCAAACCCTTTCAGTCTAGAAATGGCACCAAGCGTAGTCTCGAGCTGAATCCAGAAAGTCATCAACCAAGCCAGGTTAGTATTGAATCCGACGACTGAACTCAAAGAGACCCCCAGACGACCAGGACTTGTGCTACCAACAAGGCTGGTTGCAAGCGCAACAACCCCCATAGCTGTGACCCCAACAAGCAGAAGTAGAAAAAGATTAAACCATCTCTGTATGCAAAAGAGTAGATAAAAGGGTTTCTGAGATACATCGAGATGGGCAAGGTTGCTGTTCGTGAATTCATCTTGCCATCCAAACGCCCTGATGGTTGAAAGTCCCTCTAAGGTTTCTGCAAAATGCGTATATAAGGGGCTTTTACATTCTAAGTCGAGGAATCGCATCTGTCTAGATGTCCGGAGGTAAAATTTCTGCAAGAAATAGAGTGTAATGAGCAGGGCTGGAACCGTAAGAGCCATGTAACTAGACCCTAAAGCTATCAACCCAATCGAAGAAATGCATTGCATTATACCTAAGAGCATCAACATAAACTCTTCTGATTTCTAGGAAGAACTTACATGAAACGGTCATCACTGCCGAAGATGGTAATTGGCCATCAACAAGAGACATGTCTTGGCTGAATCGATTCAATGTAACACCAGAATCAGTCTCGTCGAAGAAAGATTGAGGGGCTCCCATAACAGTTTGTAACAATACTCTATGAAGGCTGAGACCAGATTTGGGGGTGAGCCTCATGTAAAGAACCCTAGGCTGGAGTCAGCCTTTAATATTCGAAATGGCTTGTATGAGACTGACCACATTACACCATAGATAGAACCCAAGGCGGAAACGGCGGAAAAGACATAAATCACAACAAATGTCGCAAGACTAGAGATAACACCATCTGAGTAGAATGTTAACCAGAGAGCTACAAATCATTAGTGGACTGCACGTTGAGGTCTGGGGAATACATACGTGCGAAGGTTTCCGCCAAAGCAGTCGTTAAGCAACATGTTGTAGCTGCCAATGCAATTCTCCAACCAATAGCTTTGAGATAGTACTTATAAACTGCTATGTCACCGACTTGACGAGTCAGGTCTTCAACATCATTCTTAGTTGGGCCTCGTAGTGCTTTAGGAATTGTGACTTGCGAGCTGGATTTTCCTCTAGTGTCGTTTATAACATCATCTGCGGTAACTTTGGCTTTAAAAAGCTCGGGATTTAAGAGCAACTTGCTTACAAAGCCCTCCTGAGATCTGAGTTGGTCGAAAGTTCCTTGTTCTGCAATACGTCCATTCTCACCGATGACAATAACCTTGTCGGCTAAAGATAAATGGCTGACTGTCAACCCGTTTTTGTTAGCATGAATTCTGTTTAATTTAGAGGTATTATACGCACTAGCATGCGTCGCTAGGATAATTGTTGACTTTAATTGTCTCAAGATGCCTCTTTTGCCAAGCAAACTCTCAACGACGAGGCGTTCAGTACGAGCATCTAATGCGCTGAGAATATCATCAAGAACTATGATACTGTGTCGTGAATAAACAGCTCTGGCTAGGGCCTGAAGAAGGTTAGTAAACTATATATCAACATGGCGCGTAAAATTTACCAACCGCTGCTTTTGACCTCCACTCAGCATCACCCCTCGACTTCCAATGATAGTCTCATCACGATCTGGGAGGAGCAGAACATCTTCATCAAAGGCGCAAGCATGGAGCACTGTATCATACCATTCACGGTCATTTTCTTCGCCATGGTGCTCATGATATCCACAAACAATTTGTCGCACAGTAGAGTTAGGAAGCCAAGGAGTTTGAGCACAATAAGACATATTCTTGGAGTCGACATATATGGCTCCACTGACAGGTTTCAGCTCCCCGATGATAGCTTTGAGCAACGTGGACTTGCCAGCTCCAACGACTCCAACAATCATAGTCAACGATTCTTTCTCGATTTTGAGGTTGATGTCGTGCAGGACTGAGGAGGATACAGACGACGCTGGGATACTAGTATCTCTGAAAGAAACTGCGGCGGTGCTTTCCTTTCGAGGTTGAAGGGGTTTGAGTTCATAAGACCCTTCTTTTTCAATGCTGCTAGGAGCACGGGTTATGTCTGTGGGTAGATCTCTAACGTCCATACACGATTCTGCGAGCAAAAACTTCTGGATTCTTTTCAAGCATCCGGTAGACATTGTAACCATAGGCAGGGATGAGAGAAAACTTGAAGCTGGCCCGGTAAGTAGAGCTATAATTGCGAGAGATGAGAATGTTTTGCCTGCCGTCAATCTTTCAGATCCTTCTACAGTCGCCTGGATAGCGAAAATGACGAAGCAGGCCATTGGGCCAAGTATCGTGGGGAAAAAGGCTTGCTTTTGTTAGCTCTTGGACATTGAACGAGGGTGCTACTGACACAAAAGCATGCGAAATAAACTCATCCATCTAAAATGCTTCGAAAGTTGGATCTCCTTGACTCGAAAATTGTGTAGTGTATCGAACATCCTGTCAGAAAGTCCCATCATTTTCAAACTTTTCATCGACCCAAGCATTGACGACGTGACCCCGACACGCTTTTGGATCGCCTTGACCCACTGCGCTTGTCGTGGTCCTATGCGTTTTGCAACAAGACTTGAAAGGTAGCCGGTTCCCAAAACGATCACAAGGGGTGCAATACAAATCCATCCAAGTTGTCTCTGTAAAAGCCAAACTCCGATGGACATCTCAATCAATCTTGCCCATATTTCATTTAGCGAATCTAGACTGACGGCAAGCCTGTCAATGTCGGTGCTCATCAAAGTAAGTGCTGCCGAATCATCATAGAGTCCTGCTGGAAGTTGCAAGCTCTTGGCATAGATCAATGATACCATTCCCCCACGGAAAGCTGTTATGCTCCGATTGACATGGTGTTTGTAGTGGGTTGTCGAAATCTGAGAAAATTATTAGCGCAGTTGATTTAGAAGACCGCTTACTTACTGCTATTCCTGTATAAATCAAAGCCGTGGCTACAATGAGACCATATCCATCGTTTTTGTTACGCGTCTCATTAGATTCCGAAACAAAATCAATCGCCGAGGATATAAGGAAGGGCTGCGCATAGTTAAACCCGATGAGGCAAAGTCTTGGGAAGAAAATTGCAGCGAGCTTCCACCTCAACAAGTGGAAGACGGTAAAAACTAAAGCGTACTTTCCCGAAGATTGATCTGATCTCGTCAGTTTCACCTCTAATAACTCAACAAAAAGTGATACTAACATTTAGACCAGGATAACTGAATTTCTTCAAGTAAAACCTCGGATTTTAATGATTTGTCTGTGACAAAAAGGTCGTTCAAGGTAATAAGTTTTCGAAATCCAGTCGCGAGAATAGGATTGATCCACCAGAAGAAACTTCGATTAAAAATTCCACTTGTTGCTTCAGGTGAGTAGTTTCTATACGGAGCTCTAAGGGACTGCCGTTTGCTCCGACTTTCTAGAACCAAGAGCACCAATTTGACCGCGATGTTAGCGGTGAAGAGTCCGAGTGTGACTGGCTTATCGTGCCTCAGATATAGGGTCCTGGCTTGAACAGCATCAAAAACTACAGAGGCCAACAGGTATATACTAAGGATAAACGATGGTCGAATGGATCTACTGTGCTCAAAACGGGATAGAAACAAGATCGTGAAGGCAGCCAGGAAAGAAAGAACTGCAGATGGGATAGAAGCTCTTGTCACGTGGTCAGAAGACCAGCAGATCAAGAGGCCAAGTTGTATTCCGATGAGAAGTACCGCGAGAGTCTTAAAACCATTAGTACAATCCAAGGGTTAACCACGGGCAACTACTTGCTGCTTTGACGAGGCGTAGATTACCAGGCAAAGTTTTCTTGCTTGATTTCAATAGCCTGATGAGACGAGGGGGCGCGCATAAGAGAAGCAAGGCTGCAGGCCCAATTGTAAGTATCGATTGCTCAAACAGGAGTGTGAAATCGAAGTCCGAACGACAACCGTGGACGAAGGGACCGAACACATCGTCGTTGAGTGGTTGACATGATGCCATATCCCCTGCAATTATAATACAAGGAGATTAATATACTTGAAGATTCTTTACAATCATGTTCGAAAAGACGCTCATCAGATCTGCCACGAGATCAGATAAATCAGAGCAAAAGAAGTCTTGATACCAGGGGATGCCAAGAAATAGGGGAGATGTCGGATAAGTCGAGGAAAAGGGTGGAGGCTGTCGTCGTCGCCGCATTTTATAATTCCCTGCGAACGGCATCAAGAGTTCTAAATCTCCGAACCCCGTAGGCTCCAATCACTTCGGGATTTAGCCAGATTCCGTGAACAGTTAAAAGAAGCCAGGAAGCCCTCAGAATCTGCTTGTGCAAGCATTACAACAATGCACCCCACTCTATCTCCACCCAAACAGAGGCTAAGCTTTATGCTATATTTAACCTTTAACGTTTTAACTGAAAGTTCGAGTATCGATGTTGTTCAGATAGGATAGTCCTCCAGCGAGAAGAAACCAATCTTCTTGCATATTTCCACACTCCCTTCCTTTCTTTCATCTTACTCGTCGCCTCACCATCACGACCTTCCATTCTCCCAAACAAGCCCAATCTTCTCACTCTTGACACTTGAATTAAACCACTCAAAAATCTCAACCTTCTCCTCGCAAGCCTTCGCCCCCCTCAAAACATCCTTTTCAACAATTCTCTCCGTTGCCATAAAAAGTTCTGCCGTCGCCAAGTTCCTCGCAATACAAGACCTGTAGCCCGCTCCCCAGGCAAAGAACGATTTATTCGCTTCCTGGGCAACACTTCCATCTAGCCATCTTTCAGGCTTGAACGAAAATGGGTCTGGAAAGACTCTGGGATTAAAATGAAGTTCATAGGCTGAGCAACCTACAATGGAAAAAGGTGGGAAATAGGTGGATTTAAAGGTCCATCCACCATGTGGGACTATGCGTGGAAGACGAGTTGGGTTTGCCATGCTAATGCGTAGACATTCTTTTATGACAGCAGAAAGATAAGGAAGGGATTGAATATCTTTTTTGGAATTCCCGTCATTGCCATTGGATAGGATTTCCTTCCGGAGAATCTCCCACCTAAAATGGAATTCTTAGCACAAAAGAATAAGGCATAGGGAGATATGAGACATACTTTTCGGGATGTATGGCCAATTGCCGACAAATAGTAGCGAGATTCATACCAGTAGAGTCCGTTCCAGCAAAGATGAGATCTTTACATTGTGCCTTTACCTCGGATCTCCCCACTCTAATGGTCATGAGACGGCCTGGATAGTTCTGAGCACCACTGAAAGTGGTATCTACGAGATTACTGACAAATTTATCGACTACCTTCATTGACGCATTAGCATGCTCATTGGGCATGAATTTCTCAATGGCCCACCCAAGCCAAATAAATGCAGTGTTTGGAAGATAAAACATTCTTCCAACAGCGACAAAGGCATCTACAAATGCCGAGACAGAGAGCCGCTTGCCTTTTTCAGATGTGCCATTATAATTCTCCTGAAATAAATGTGTCGAGACAGCATCCACAGCGAGACTTCGAGCTAAGTTCAGGACGTTGACAGGCCTACCCGTCCTAGCTTCTTCTTGTAGCCTCTCTACCATTCGATCAACACATCCATACAATGCCGCTTCGTTGTCTCGCAGGCTCTTTGTGGAGAACATTGGCGCAACTGCCTTTGCTCTAGGATATCGGTATATCGGATCAACTGTTGAGAATATTGTCTTGTGCCCATCGATATCAAAGTTCGCATAGCATTCAGCCTTCAGGAAACCCCCCATTGCGACGTAGATAGGTGCTACCGCATCTGCATCGCTAATATCCACTTCGTATGGGGCAACGCGGAGGTAGGGGCCATATCGACGATGGGCTTCGTGAATTACAGTCGCCTCGTCGCCGATGTATGAGTGATAGTAGAGCCAGAGAGAGGTGAGCTTCGGTAGCAGAGGTCCTGGGATATGCGCCAGCGGGTGGAGGGTCAATCGGTAGGTGCATTGAGCAAGTAGGAGTGTGAACGATGTTGCAAGTAGGGATACGACGGGATGTCCCCAAAACGTGTGGATGAGAGTTTCGAAGAGGCCCATGATTGCTAAGCCTCGAAGCACACTCCTTGAGAAGCGCAATTGGCCTGCAGACAGAGTTATAAGTCAGTGGTTAGGTTGGCAGTGAGCCATCGTCATCGTCTCTGACTCTAGGCCTTCTCCGGATGGCTACGTCAAGGAAGGTGGGAGCCACCCACCCACTGTTGCGATAAAGATCTCATCCTCACACGGAAGATGGCACGGCGGATGAAGAGGAATTCGTCTTCGATTGTCTCGTATATCGACACCATTCGGCTGTAGGTACAAAGTATTGTCTGGGAATTCGAGGGAGGATGGTATTCTTTTAAGGTTTTGGGCCGGTGCTTGCGGGGATGTCTTCCAGCCTCCAGTCTTCTTTGCGACCTCCCTTCGCATGCTTTCAACAACATCGCGGGTAGGGAGTGCCAGGAAGCAACAATAATCCCCTCCCCAGGATTGTTATTTTCACAGTACTAGTTTTCATCATTAAGAGCCCTCCAAGGAATTGCCTGAGGGAGCACTGGATATGGCTTAGTCAGCCACTTCAAGTTCCCCTCCTCCTCAATCTCTGAAGAAACCGACCCCCATTGCCCCTGAGGTCTGTTTTCATTAAGCGTTCGAAGATACAAGTTCTACCAGAAGATCCATGCTCAATCCAATGTATGTAAAGGCAAATGCGGTTGGAAGCTGAACAGTAAGCAAGCAAATGTTTATTTCCCTAAGTAAATTTCGTTGAGCCTAAGCTGTCTAACCCCTACCCTCCAGCCAGCCCATGAAGTCTGGAGCTGGTTGGAATCTTCCCAAACGCATAACACCGTTTCACCCTTTCCATCTAACATATAACTATCTAACCAAAATAGGAGATTTTTAGCCCGCCACTTCTGTAATCCATCAAATAATCAACCATCAAATAAAACTTACTCCTTTAAAAAGGCCTTCTCACCCAAATCCTTCTCAATCGCCATCAACTCGGCAAATCCTGTCTTCAATCCCTCCAGCTTCTCTCCTTCAATCTTAACACAAGGCAATCTAGGATTTCCCCCATACCCAAAGAAAGCATCCAAGCCTCCCTTAACAGCCACAAACCCTCCCTGGATAGCAACCCAATCCCCCCTCGCTACCACAGCCTGCAATTCTCTCGCCTCCTCCATCTCCCCGCTCTCAAACAGCTCCATCAACTTAACACAAGCCCTTGGCGCCAAATTCGCCACACCAGCAATAACACCATGACCCCCCACAACAAGCGTCTGCAACAAGAAGTCCGCCGAACCACCCATTGTCAAGAAACCCTCCGTCGCGCCAGCAGCAACTCTCGCCAATTTTCCCGTATTGCCACAAGTAAGTTTAACACCCACAATGTTCCTATGTTTGCTCAACTCAATAATCTGATCAGAAGATAAATCCAAACCCCCCGCAGCCGGTGGGAAGTTATAAACGACGATCGGAATTGGGGATTCATCCGCCACTTTTCGGAAATGCTCAAGTAGGTTTTTGGGGGCGACGAGAGAGGAGTAATAACTTGGTGGAAGAACTAAAGCGTAAGCTCCACCGGATACAAATGCTTCCTTACAGAGTTGAACCGTTTCGCGAGTTGATTGTGCTCCACAGCCGACAATTAGGGGGATATCTTGACGGGAGATGGAATCGAGTGCGGCGCGGGTGGTGAGGTTGATGGTTTTTCGTTCGGCGTGGGTGAGATGGACTGCTTCGCCGTTGGAACCGTGGGTTACTAGACCAGTTGCTCCGGAGAGGGCGAGGCGGATGGCATGTTTGGTTGTAGTTTGGAGGTCAAGCTCTTCATTTTGATGAAAGAAGGCTACAGTTGGGATATAAATTCCTGGTTTGAGTGTTTTAGCCGGTGGAGGCGATTGGGATCTAGTGGTGGTGGATGAGAGGATGAAAGCCTCGTCGAGAGAAGGTGCCATTTTGAAATTGTAGAATTGGAAGTGGGATTTGAGGCTCAGATATGGAGGAAGAAAGATAAGCTCTACACTGCTCGTTGTAGATCCACCAAAGATTCGAATCTCCAGTTTTTGCTGATTATAAAAAGAGCAGGATTCCCAGTAGAAACGCAAGAGAAAAGACGAAATATATATCACCCCCATCTCTCTCTCTATCCAGCCATTCCCCACAAACTCAAGAGAGAGGAAAGACCACTAACCCCCACGCCAGCTCACAAACGTTACCTGCAACCAGCAACACTTTACACCATTCTCGGTGACGTCCCTGACCCGTCCGTCCCTCCCATAACAAACATAAATCCCACCCCCACGCTTCCAAACAAACCGATAAATCTGGGGGGATAATTCAAGCTCTAAATCATGAAACCTTAAAAATTCCCTGCTTCATGAATGGATGGAAATCAAGTGTTTGGATGGAATGGGGAAAGCTGGGTTTTCGCTTAGATAGTTAGTGTAATGTTCGCGGCTCCACCTTTTGCGTGGGCGGGAATGTATGGGGCGGTGTGAGTTTGCCTTTTTCATTATTATGGATTGGCTGGCGGGAGCATCTGAAAGGTGGACTTTTGTTTTTGGTGATGTATGGGCAATGTGAACGCCCTGCTGATGAGGGAGAAAGCGTGGGGGTTCGTGTCGGGATAAGGTCCCTCAGTCGTCTGTTTGGTTTGTCTGCTTGGCAGCCGACCCTCGTGTGGTCATTCGATGAAGTTCGGGTTCTGGCGGTTCTTTGTTTCCTTTCTTTTGAAACATCGTCTTTGTATGGTTTGTCTTGAGACAAGTAAGTAATACTTGCATGGAGAGTGATAGAGCTTCTCAAAGTCGTACAAGATGAAAGTGAAGACGACGAAGTGTCCTTGGGGAGATATGCTTTCAACTACTTCAGCTCCTCCTCTATTAACTGCTGTATCTAAACATCGCACTCACACCCTTTGCTCTACCATTCCCTAATCTCCCCATCGGAACCATAAAACACCTTAGAGAACCGAGCTTAGTACTCTTCGCAACCTTCTGCATCAATTCCTCATTCACCACAACCCCGAGCCCAGCGCCAGTCGGGAACCCAACAGCCCCTTCCACAACATAAAAAATCTCGGGATTGACCAAATACGAAGAGAAATTAAGGTATCAAGTCTCCGAGCCATAATGCATCCCAACCGAAATCTCTTGAATGGCACGGTTGGGTATCGACGAAGCAACGATAACACAAAGAGCAAGGGCAGTAGGTCCAATAGGAAATTGCGGCGCAACTGCGACATAGTATGCTTCCTCCATTTTACGCATTCTCTTTGTGTCCGATATCCCCTGCATATGCTATGTCGGATTGTGAAATATCAACTGATCCATCTTCGAAAAAAGGTTTGATATCGCATCGGGTGTATTACCTTTCGCAAAATGCAATGGGGATATTGATCTATTGAGATAACAGTTTTGTAGCTTCGGGGTGTCCGAACAGTAATGGTTCTTCGATGAATAGTGGGTGGTAGGGTTCAAGGGCTTTAGCCAAGTGTTTAGCCATTGGCTTATGACCTCGTCCATGGAAAACTCATCCATTGTCTAAGGCAAGCAACTTCACAATTTTAAGTCTCTCAACTGTAGTTTCAAGACTCTTCGGTGAGTCTAACTAGTTTAGGTCTCCAGGAATATTCATCTTTACAGCGGTGAAGCCTGGTGCGATTCTCGCTTTCCTGCATATCAGAGTAGAGTGATCAGTCACTCAACTCAGCTCCCCTCCTCAGAAAAGTTTTTCTCCTACCCATCTCCAATGGGAGATCTCGGGCAAGGAGAAACTTATGTAGCTACTTCAGTATCATTGGGTCCATCACCTCTTACCCAACAACACACAGCAAAGTTTTCCGGACTTTACCTCCGAGTAGTCCATAAACCGGAATACCAAATTTTTTGCCGTGAACATTGTTTTCATACAGGTCAGATTTTTACTCTTTGTCTCCCCTCCAAGGTTGTACGAATACGTAAGTCAGAAGTGGAAGATGACATTGCCATTTCCCGACATTGCAGAAAACATGGAAACTAGCCCACCACAGTAAAGTCCACGTCTCTATGTTGATTAACAGATTTGTTCAATATCACTTTTGCATTTTGGTTTGGGTTGATCAAACGTTCGTATCCTTTTTACTCGACGATGAAAGGTAAATCGAACAAATTAAGACGTGGTTACGTTACGTGATTAACCTCTCCCAAGCCTGTTCCACAGTATTTGTATGACTTCCACGTATCGCCTCACCCCTTCCGAAAATCCCATTTTCGTCTGTGCTCTTCACAAAATAGCCACCGAGGTATCACACGGAAGTATTCGCTTGATTTGATTGTAGCCGGCATTTGCACGATTTGTGACTTTGTCTACCCTGCTCAATGCTATCTAACTAACACTGTAGCGTGTGAGGTGGGATGATGTAGAAAAATTCCAAGTTTTAGCTAGGTCCTCTACCTATGTCGCATACAGCCACAAAGCGCTCACTCGAAAATACCTTTAAGGAACAGGCTTACCTGACGTTGTAATATTGTCTTAGAAATCTAGGTAGCAAAAGGATGATTCCTCAAATAAACATAACATCTTCCCCTCAATTCCAACCCCTCAGTGGGTCCATCGATGCCCCCTCCCCTGTCACAACCAGGTCGTGGTGCCGTTTTCTACTGGCGCGGTGCCCGTTACTGGCGCCCCAACGACCGTGAAAAAGCGTGGGGTGACTCGCAAGTTCGTTACACAACCTGTGAAGTTCGCGCACACACAAAGAAACAGATCAAACAAATGGATGAATTCGTAGGTTCTGGATGGATTGAGGTAGTACCAAAAGACTGGGCGGCTACTCCGATTCCAGGTTGGTGGCGAAATTCAGGTACCAACCTTGAAGAGTTACGTGGGATGAAAAGGCTATGCATACCCCCATCCCACTCAAGCTCCGCATACCATTCTCCATAATCCTACCTCCCTACTTCAGCCACCAAGTAGCAAACATCTCCAAACCATTCCAAAACCTCACACCGACACCGACGCCCCGCAGCCCCTTCCTCAGCCGCCCGAAAACCCGCTGATAAGTTGGGCGCCAGATCATTCAACTGAGGCTCGGAATCATGAGAAACGAATACCCGTGGGGGTTTTTTTCGGGGCATCAAGCTTCTGGGCAGGGGACACAGCAGGAGCATATGCAATGCAATGGTAAGCTAAGGTTTGATTTTCTGATGCCCAACCTAGGTAACGGGTCTATGCGGGTGCGGCTCCGCCCGTTCGGTGGCATCGAAGGCTTTTTGGCTTCTATGGTGGTGAGATGAGGTTGACTGGTTTGAAAAGGAGAAAAACTCAGATATGTATGTCTCGGAATATGGCGTTTCGTGTTTGAGATTTATGCGTGGAGATATACCTGGGAAGTTGGAAAAATGAATTTTGCCAACCGATGTGGAGGGTATACCTACCCAAAAAGCTTAATCCTTGACCAATTTCGCATATCACAAATATTATATACCAAAGTTCTTGTTAAACTAGAGGAGGAAAATCACAAGTCCTGAATATAGTCGCGTGCTCCCTCTCGCTCTCTCGCAGACGCGTATCCTGCAATGCAACTTCGTCTTCGTACATGGTCGGCAGAGGTGCAGATTAAATCAAAAATTCCCCAGAAGTTTGAGTTTGAATTACTTGAGAACTTCCTCCCCCCGCAAAGAAATGAAGAGGCGTTACTGTCGCTCCCGCCCCCCTTTTCAGAAGCGCGGTGAGCAAACGAGAGGAAGCGATCCTTCGGTATTGTAGCGATTCCTGCAAATGACACGCTATTTATGCCAGCCATACATATACTGTAGTCGTAATGGTATGCTCCAAATCGTAAATATAGTCGCGTGCTCTTTCTCTCCTACCTGCATACTGCAATGCAAATCCAACTCCGTCGTCGGCAAAGGCGCAAAGATATCAGATATTCTATTGGGGGGGGTAGAGCAGATGCTACTTCATGCTTTATGGCCGTGGTTCCGGGTCGGTAGGCTTTCATAGTCCTGACTCAAAATATTCTTAAACCCTAGATTCCTGTTATGCTACCCCCGCTGATATCGCAAAAGATTCTAGCTAAATTGAGACGATGGTTGAATCTAGTTGAAGCCAGCCAGAATTATTCATTATATTCCTTTATAGGAGAAATAGACGGAAGAGGAAATTCTTGATAAGGAAAATTTTTCTTTTGAAATCAAATCATCCTGAAAACCAAGGTGTTTGAGTCTTTTTCTTTATCCCTTAGTTATTGAACTCCTCCACCTTCCATCCTTCTTTCATCCCTTCCAAAACCCACGCTCCACTATCCTAAAAAAATATCATAACCTATAACCTATGCCTCTAACCTATACAAAATCCAGTCGTCGTTTGTCCCCCTTAATAAGAGAGAGAGAGAGAGAGAAAAGGGAACACAAGGGGAAAAAAGAAATCTTAAGAACGATAGTGAGAGTGGGGTCTCTACCTCCCCATTCCCCTCTCCAACTACCATCAACATAAGAATAAAAGTTCTACCAAATACTAACAACCCAAAATAAAATGCTCATAAGAACTCCCTCAAATCCCCACTACTTCAACATCCTTACCACGAAATTCAAGAGTACCAGCCAAAAATAAACCAAACAAAATTTTCATCATGGCAAAATAACCAGGGAGTTTTTCATGAAATTCATAGTAGTAAGATAAGGCATAATCTCAGAGCTAGTTTTCATCCTACCATCATAATCTCAGAGCAAGTCTTCATGCTACCATCATAAACTCCAGAAAAGCATTCATCCCCCTTTTTCTCTTTTCAATAGCAAACAAAAAAGCGGCCAGCCTGCCACCTCCGTTCCCATACCTTAGCTATAGCCCTAGCTCAAGCCTAAAAAACACCAGCAATGCATCCTCTCCCCAAATCCACAAACTCCCATCTAACCTCCATTCCCATAACCCTAACCTACTGCAAAACCTGTACCTGCTTCTAATCTACATTCGGAGGCAACATAAGCAGTTTCCCCTCCCCTTCCTTCTCAACCTCAACCTTCCCATGCAACGCATCCATCAAAGCCATCAATCCACCTTTCCCCGCATCTCTCTCTTCAACAACCGGATCCATAATCCCACCATCTATATTCTTTCTCTGTGCGCCACTAGAACTACTACCTCGACTACTAGCATTGATAGAAGAAATGATTCTCCATGTTCTCCTTAATTCATCTCGAATCTTGACAATTCCATCATGTGTGACTGTTCTTGCAACATTGTGATCTAATTCGAAGGGATCTTCGATTGCGAGGAGATATCGATGACGTATATCTTTAACTTCGTCAATTGTTTTGACGGGGTGTTTGTTAATCTTGACGTCGGAGTTTGGCGTTGATGAGGTGGAGATTGTGGCATGAGGATAAGGACTCGATGGCGTTGGAGGTGCAGCTACTCTTGAAACTTCCCTCACAGTTCTGGCTGCCGTCCAATTCTTTTCTTGTTTGGTTAGGATTCCTCCGGTGGTTCTTAAACTTAGTACTTCGCGGCCCCAGTCGAATGGCATGGTTCGTGTGTTGAAGGTCGTCATTGGGTCCCTTTGAGCATAATATTCAAAAAATCCTCGTAACAACTTCCCGATAGAATCGTGATTGTTTGTTAATTGATTCTGGTCGGCGAGATTCTTGATCTGTGCCTCATTTCGCCAGAATCGGACATCGCGGCCGTCACAGGTAGTCACAGTTTCTTTGTCTGTTTGAAGGAGCTGAGAGAACGAGTTTTGGTTTGTTGTTTGGAGGTTCTGGCAGACATAGGGCTGAGCAACATTGACAAGGTAGTGGAGCACCATCAGAACATAGCCGTAGCTGCTCAAGGTTCCATGATATGGAGTATTGATTCCACGAATTTTAGCCCAGTGTTTAATAAAAAGTACCATGGTCTTGACGCGTGGATCGCTTTGAGAATAACATCGAAGCAGCTGGGTGTTGTGGATAGCGAGATGTGCTGAGAAGTTTATATCGCATTGTATCCCGATATCTGTCCTTGGAAACTCTAGGCGATCTCTGTATCGATTATGAGGCTTGTTAGCTGATGTTAGGGTATGATCCGGAAGAGTGCGAATCTTGGCTAGCAAAGCCAGTTCTGAGTCAGTCTGTGGTTTCAATTTAAGCGTTCGCAAGAAGGCGACGTATTGCTCAACATCAGGAATATTAGTTTTGTCAAAGAGTCCATTTTTAAGACCGTGCTCGTAATCAAGAGCAAGGTTTAATGCACGATGATAGAGACTAATCTGCTGAAGCTCCGCGCCCTCGTGGTTCATGTTTTGAAGAGTCTCGCGGATTTCAGAGTTATTGATGCCTGAAATGTAGTGCGCAACAATGATAGCTCGGGTGCTATCACTGTACTGCTCATCTCGACCGGTAAGAAGATCTCTTTGGAGCTTTAGCGTTCTTTCAAAGTAATAGATCGGATCTTCGAATTGAATCTGCTCTAACAATACAAGTTGAAGGGAGCTAATGCTCTTTAATCTTTCGGAAGCTGCGGCAAGCTGCCTATTGTACATGAGCGATTCGATTGTGGGACCTTTCTTATTTTGAAGCCCGCGCCATGCTTCAACGATGGCGAAGCAGTCATAGTCACATCTTTGGCTGCACTCTTCTAGTGGACGAGTCTCCCACGCTAATGCCAGTCGCTCCCCCTCAATTTGTGTCCAAACCCCGTATAAAGTTCGTTGTAGGTATGGTTGAGTGGAGTCATAAAGTGGAGAGATGGTTTGATAGTTGCGAAGTGACGCTGTGAGGGGTTTGTAGAACAGCCCATCAATAAAGGCTTTACAAGTGGCGTTAAGAATTTTTCCTTCTCCTTCAGTCAAATCGGCTGAATTCGCGGTAATGTCACGCCCACCGACTTTTTTAAGCATGAGTTTGGCGGAATTGTAGTAATCACCGGGTGACTGGTTCTCTTTCTGCTTGAGCGAGGCAAGCTGGTGCTCGAGCGAACCTTCCTTGATACCATTTTGCTGATGAGGCTCGACTGGTGGGCTTTTCGGGTCGTTGGACTTGGGCTTCGATGAGCCAATTTCATGCACAGCATTAACAAGCGCATCCTCATCTTCTTCGTTAGCATCAGCAGCAAAGACTCCATCCCACTTGGCACGTTCTTCTAAAAGGTCGGCTCGTAACTTTCCCGGTGGCTTCTCGCAAAGCTTGATGATGGGTACCCGTGTTCTGGTAAGGAGCCTAGCGCCGTATCCATGACTCAGAAGTTTCTTCTCCAAGAGGCGTGGAATCGCCGACTCGGGAGCATCGGGGGCAGGACGTGAGAGTGGCGATAGTAAGGCAAGATCCATATCGGATGCCTTTGTCGCAAAGCCAGACTTCATGCTTCCGAAGCATTGAAGTTCTACGGTTGAAGAGTCAAATGTCATATTTCCAAGTTCACTTCGTTCGTATTCTGTGATGGATTCTCTACAAAGCTCTTCAACTACAGCTCGAAATGATTCTTTCTCGGCTTCTTCTGCTAAACCGATGCCGATATGTAAGACACAGTCTTCCACGAGTACTTGAAGATAATCACTCTGCGCTTTAAGATCTTCGGGGTTGCACTGCATGGGACGTCTTCCCCAATGAGAATTCTGGGGTCCTGGCTGATATAAGTGTTGGGTTTGAGGTTGCGGACGCGGGATGTTGTTCCCGTTGAAGTGCTGGAACTGGGCTGGGCCTTGCCTCGCTTGAAATTGGGGGATTGGACCTGACTGATATGGCTGCATGGGGGACTGTGGTGACGGCTGAGCTTGAAAGGATCTTGGAGAATAAGGAGCCATAGGATTTGGATATCTTGGCGAGTACTGTTGACGATATCTCTGGTTCTGGTTCTGGTTGAGGGGGGGATGCCCGGTGAAATTTTGCTGGGGCCTCATTTGATTCTGAGGGCCTTGGTGCCCCGCACTGTAGCTAACTTGTGCTCCAGAATTTGGCTGTGGGTCGACTGGGATGGATAGTTGAGAATTGAGCTGACGTCTTTCGGCTTGGTTAGGCCTTTTTCGATTTCCCGAGTGAGCTGCATTTTCGGAAGCACCTTGAGTAGCCTGTTGCAATTGAGAACCTTGGGTAGCCTGTTGCAGTTGAGAACCTTGGACATCTGCCTGACCTCCAATAGGTGCCGGAGACACCGTTTGAGATGGGCGAACGGGGGTGGAGAGCCCATTACGATCTCCATTCGCGTTTGTATTGTCCAAGATGAGACCCCGGAGCCGATGGAGGCCATCCCCAGGCATGGGCTTAGAAGGAAACATCTTGAAGAATTAAGATCCGTCTAGTGCCGTCGCGAAGCGACAAAATACAAAACCGGAGCAGTCGTGTGCTGAAGCGTCGGAGGAAGGGAAAGGGTTCACACTGTCGCGTATGGAGTTGCTACGTGGCCACGTGACTAGACTGGATGCGGGAATGGGGAATCTTGGGCGAGGCGGAACAGGAGGAGAATGATGATGGGCTGCTGGGAAAGCGATGCAGAGGAGACTTGGACAATAGAAATTGGAGGGCGCTGGGCGTTATTGCGCTGCTGTTTGCGTTGTGAGCAAACATTCGTTCCACGCTTCAATTCCCCTTCTTGGGGATGGAAGCTCGCCCAGCTGGGGTGGGCCAGCCTGATGCTCCTGTAGATGGATTGCAGACGAGGCGCAGGGCCCACGGCATTGGAGGGAGGCGTTTGGGGTATCGTCCTGGGCTGCAGGGTCGGGAGGAACGACGCAAGGGCTGCAGAGAAGAGTTGGGAATAGCCTCACCTTTGCCAGATGGGGGTGATCTTTGCGTCGCCTTCGGAGTCTTTTCTCGCGAGTCACGTGGATCGGCGCTTTCCATGCTCGACCTCCGCTCGTCGCCCCGTTTTCGCGCCACCTTCCCTGCACCGCCCAGAGCCTCGCTGGACTGCGACCGTCAAGCTGAGCGCCTTCAACACCACCAGTGAACAAAGGCCGCTCGACGTCAACACCACGACAAACCATCCATCCCGCGAAGCCTCCAACGTTCCGGGCCACGACCATCGACAAAGATCGCTGAGTCGCGCGCTCCTCCCCAGAAACTTGCACGCCGCAACACCCCGACGAAGTGTCCATTACATCATTACATGAGGACGAACTAGGCAAACATAGGCGTGGCGATTCGCACCAGAGAGCCATTGCTTGCTCCCTCCTACCACTTACCAACCTCTTGAACCTCTGCTTCTGCAAGGCCGCCATCATGAGCGCTTCGCCTTCGGGCATGTCCAACGGACGGACTCCCACCCCAAACTCGAGCGCTCCTCTATATGTCCGGAAAGCAAAGCCAGCCGATCCTCTGAGGCCCCGCAAGAAGCCAGTCCGTCGACCACCACCTCCCAAACCTGCAGGTGGGAATGCTCTCAAGACTAATGGCCCCATGCCAGCCAGGCCTTTGAACCCCTCAGTGACCAATGGCCAAGGCCTACCATCAGCTGGACCTAGACAATCCGTCGGAATGATGAATGGCACAGCTCAGCAGGTCAAATATGATGGATGGACGCACCCCCCCCCAGCCTCGTATACCGACTATCCCCTAGTCACAACAAAACGAGCTCTTCGCGAGGGCCTCAGGTGGCATATCGCCAGATTCACTGGGAAGAAGCCCATTGACCCAAGTGACCAGCGAGAGTTTATTCGGCCAGTTGTTTTGCATAGAAGGGACCCCCATCAACCACCAGGTAGGGGTGGCGCTAAGGACGAGGACATGAAAGAAGAAATGCCGGCGGATTCCAAGGACCGAGAAAGACAAGAGATGTTGAAGGCGGCGAAGGAGAAGCAACGCGCTATCGACCTTGCCCAGATCGCTCCTTCCGGGCCTAGCAATACTGCTAGTAAAAAAAACCAGGCTTTCCGCAATGAGAAGACAACCCAAGTTCATCGTCTGGACACGACACAGGAGCAGAAGAAGGCATCTGATCTGCGATACGAGGAGGCTCTGCCGTGGCATTTGGAAGACGCAGAGAACAAGAATATATGGGTGGGAACTTACGAAGCAGCCCTCTCCGACACTAATGTCATTTTTGTTGCAGACGAGGGTAAATTTCTTATGGTCCCTGTCGAAAAATGGTACAAGTTTACCGCTAAAGCCACATTCAAGACATTCACGATCGAAGAAGTTGAAGCTAAAATGAGCAAGAAGGTCAAGGAAACAAGATGGGCCATGCAGGCTAAACAGAACAAAGCGGAGGAAAATGAAGCTAAGGATTTTGCCGCGAAGTGGGAGGGAAAGCCGTTGTACAAGGTAAAGTCGGAAAGTGCAACGTTCCTAGCGTCTGGAAAAAGTGAAATGGCGGATATGGACGATCTGGATTTCAAGGAGGACGATCTATTTCAAGACGATGATGAGCAAGCTACAGTCGAGCCTGACGAAGATGAGGATACAAAAGATGCCCAAAGCAGGATCAAACGTGAACAACTTGGCGCAAATGTCTTCAACCAGGCCAATGAAATGGAAGTTGACAAAGAATTCTCAAAAGAGGAGCGGGAAAAGCTCCAGACCAAGAAACTTGGAAAGGGTGTAAAGATGGCCTTGAAGAAGCGAGAGAGGAATCTTATCTACGATAGTGATGAAAGTGACGACAACCCCTTTTCTGACGAGGTAAAATCGCCTTGAAATGAATTTCTTTCGCTGGGCTAATCAGTATCTGTAGATTGATGATGATGATACTTCTGATGAAGAGAAACTCGCTGAGATCGACCGAAAGAAGGATGAAGAGGCAAAGAATAAGGCTAAACTGAATAAAGTTCCTTCAGGTGCTTCTTCCAAAGCCTCCAACACTCCATCAGGTCGCCCAAAAACTATCGATCCTCTGAAGCATTCTAAGAAGCGACCAGGGTCTCCAAATCTCTCGGAATCAAGTGGCAATGAATCGACGCTGGCACGGAAGAAGCATAAAAAGAAGCATCGCCATAACTCTATCACTGGTACTAGCACCCCTATTCGTGCATCACGACCCGGGCCTCCCGTTCCCATGCAAATTGGTAAGACACGAATTAAACCTCCTAGTTTCAATTACTGACTGAAACAGATGGTGCGGGAAGCGATGGCGAAGCCACAGAAATGTCAGAGGGTGGCACCAAGAGATCCAAAAATCGTAACAAGGGCAATCTATCTCCTACAGGTAGCCCATCAACCGGCCAAGCAGGTAGTAAGAACGGCAGCCGTGCTGGAAGTCCTGCTGCCCCTACAGGAATCAATGGTACTTAATTTTCTTCCCTTTCCCTTTTCTCTCTCTATATTATTACTCAACATCAATATCTAACTCTATCATTCAAGACAATAAAAATTCTACAAAGGGTAAAGCCCCAGCTGTAGGCTCCGGACCCATCAAGCCAAGGGATATTCTCGCAGTCTGTCCACCCGAAGGTATGGTCGCTGGAAGATTAATGGAGATGTTCAAGCATCGGATTGGAGATAGTCCGGATAAGACTCCTAGGGGTATTTTCATCCAGATGATTAGGACGACGTTGAAATATGGCCCGGATAAGATTTTACGACTTCCGTGAGTTTGATGGATCTATAGGCGGGATTGGGGTGCAAAAGAGAGGAGATATTTAATTATTATTGTTGTTTAGTTTGGGGGGGAAATGGGGGGGGGGGATAAATGCATGTCTTGATAGTTTATTGTTTGCCGTGTTTTAGGTGAGGATGTTGGTTTAGTTTTGGAGGAAGTGGATTAGAAGGGAAGAGGATTGTTTATTTATGTGACATTGGGTATTATTGTGGTGTATTTAAATTATATAATTCCGCCTTATCCTTCCTCTCCATTGAGGAACCCATCACATCTTATCTTTATAAACTTGGAAGCCAGAGCCCAAAAAATGATCTATTCATCCATCTCCCAAGCAAACCCAAGATCCTTATTCATAACCTTCCTATTTAACGCCTTAAACCTTTCATCCTCCCATCCATTCCCTCTATCAACACCATCCCATTTACTTCCCGGACGAATCCCATATCTATTCGGATTCGCACCACCTTGATATCCCTTCTTCCCTTTTCCCTTCCCTCCTCCCTCTCCTTCTTTCTTCTCACTTAGAAACTCCGTAGCAGGATCATTCCACCTCTCCACCTCTTTCAAACCCGCATTCAAATCCTCATCACCAATCGTTCTAGCAAAAGGCATAAAACGAGCCTCATCCAATTCCATTTTCCTAGCCTGTTTCATCACTCGTTGAATATCCCCCTTCTGTTCTTCCGCTTTAGCTTTTTCAATTCGGAGTTTCTCATCATTTTCCTTTTTTGCTTCCGCGCGTCGAAGGGAGATATCTATTCGTCGACCCGTAGCATCTCTATAAACCGTTTCTTCCCCAGCCTTCCTCCCACCCGTTGCAGCCGCACGAAGCTTCTCCTCCGCCTCCCAAGCAGACGCTTCTTCTTTCTTGCGTTGTAGATACTGTGTCGAAACAGCCGAGGCAGATTGAAGACCAGCATGCGTTCCATCTCCCATTTTCACCACCCTCTCTATTACCGGCGCCTCATCTACATTTTCCGCAGCCGTTTTCTCATTCTCAGCTTCCTTGATTATTCGATCGGCTTCTATTGTTTCGAGGTCTTTGGGTTGGAGGACCGGGGCGCCGACAGTTTTCCAGGCGTTTTTTTTGGCCTTGCGGAATTCGGCGGTGCGAGAGGAGAGGATGGTGGGAGTGTCGGTTTCTTCATTTTGGAGGGGGGTGAGCGAGGAGGCGCCGAGGATGTCGTCGTCGTCGGCGATGGTGAGGCCGGTGGTGTTGGAGGAGGCGGCTTTGCGTTTGCGTTTTTTGGAACCTTTTTCTTTGGAGGTGGGGGGGTCGGCGGTGAGGTATTTGGAGGTGAGGTAGGAGGATAGTTTGGACATTGTGTGGTTTGGTAGGGGAGGGTGTGGAGAATTGGGTCTGGATGGGATGCCCTTAGTGGGCGGTTGGATGGTAAAGAATAGACCGAGCCTGGTGTAATTGATGGCGAGGCTGAGTGTAGAGGGTTCTCGTTCAGGCACGAGATGGAGGGGATTGCTCTGTCCCGCAAGGCTGAGGGTCTAGGTGTGAAGCTGTTAGTGTTGTCGTCTGAGTTGGCTTTGGGGGCAACTCTGTCGAGCAAGGCTGAGAGGCAAGGTTGACCTCGGGGTTGCCAATCTGAAACGCAGTCACATGACGGCGCATTCGCCTACAGTATGAAAGGGAAGGGGGCGCGGGCCAATCATGGACAGATTCGGGGGGGTGAGTGGATGAGCCCCTTGAGTGCGAAACCGCCATGGGGTGAGCCTGCTTTGATGTTCAGCGAAGGACTTCGTATTCCCACTGGCTGGACCCGGTAACTAACACCTTCAGCTTGTGAAAGGGACCGAATTTCTAGAATATCAGTATCAACAACATCCCCTCTTCTAATAGTATTGGCCCCCCCTTTTGTGCTTACCCTTCTTCTAATAACTACCCCCATAACCCGAGGTTAAAGAACAGGATACTGAGCGAGTCAAAGCTCGTACCAACAGATGATTTTCTCATGGTTCTCGATGGTTAATTCCCATTGTTATGCCATGTCCCCTGAGGAAAGCTTCGCCTCAGTCTCGAAATCCTCCATCCCCACAACAACACACCCCATACGGATCTGTTCCCACAATATAACTTAAAAACATAGCGTGTGAGTGGAGATGCCAAGACCCCTCTTTCGAATATTCATCTTGTCAACTCTATTTTTCAGTCCTCTAGATGCCGTGAATCTGCCTTGGCGTCCCCCCTGCGTAGAGAGGCGGCCAAGAGTCGATGCCAGGGGCCATCAAGTACTAGGATATGAAAGTTTCATAAGTGGGGTGCAAAGGAAGGTATGTCCTTCTTGAACGTTGTATGGCAGGATTTTATACCTTGTATCTTTTTCCCATATGATAAAGTTCACGTATCTGCCTCGAGAGAAGACTTAGAAAGTTCAAGCCATTCACATTCTTTTGGTTCGTTGTGTGTCGTTGTTTTATGAAACATATCTACTGTCGTTCTTTTTTAAATTTGTTATTACATTCGTTTGAGAATTGAGAGTTGAACATGAGGTCGTCACTCTTCATTGCGGCCGCGCTATACAGCGTCGAGTCGATTGCTGGTCTCGTGGCTGTTCCAGTCAGAGCACCTGTCAGAAGGAATACTGATTTGGAAGTGTTCTCTACACTCGAGCAGAGAGGTTTGAGTGTCACTTTGGGAAGCTTTAGTTTAGCTACAACAAAGACAAATGCTGTGCTTTTCGATATGTAAGTAGTCCCTATCTTCGCCAGCTGGACCACTACTCATATACAGCACAGTACATCGAGTGGATCCAGCGGAAACCTTGCCGAAAAGGCTGAATTAAAAGTTGTCTGCAAAGACTGCCGAACATGGGGAACAGCACTAGTTACCAACTCTGGTGTCAACAAGTCCACCAACATTATCGGAAACATCATCTCATTCTTCAAAGACCCAGTAAACACCATCATCAGTGCATTTGACATGGATGTTAAGGTATCTTTCGAGAATGTCGGAGGACACTTCGAGTTTGATATTATGGCCACCGATACCGTCTCTTATTCTATTCCAATCTACACTTCTCAGACTCCTGTTGGCATTGCTGTCAGTGAAGATGTCTCGGTCGGGCTGGTCCTTATTATTGATTTGGTTTTCTCACTTAATGCCGCTATCGATTTGGATGCCGGGTTTGAGTTTGCTTTCCCTGAGGGTGCTTATATCACTGTCGATCCTCTTGGCGGTAAGATTGTGGATCAAGGATTGTAAGTCTTCAATCATCTTACAACTGAATATTAAGCTAATAATTTGATAGCACTGGCGGAACTACCAACAACCTCCCAGTCACCGTTACTTCTGGCTCTGCAACCTTCAAGGCTGCTCTTCGTGTCAGGGTTCAAGCCGGCACCACAGTCGAAATCTTCGGAGACGGATTCGATTTCGAACTTGGTGTCTCAGCAGATCTCATCGAATATGTTGCAGTCATGACCACCACACCTACCTGCTACATCTTGATCACCGAGCTCCTGGATGTCAACATTGGAGCTTATGCTCATGCTGTTGCTGAAATTGATTACAAGACATTCGGTGTCTCACCAGCAACTGTGACTACGATTTTGACAGTTCCACTTCCAAGTCTTTGTATCTCCAAGTCATCAGCTGCACAAGCCACCACGGTTGCAAAGACTACCAGCGCTACTGCTGTCCCAGTCGTCACTTCATCACCTGCTGCTCTTCCAACCTCCGTTGCAAGCAAGACTACTCTCCTGTCTCTTACTTCCAACCCGTCTTCAACCCCAGCAAGTGGTATCTTCTTCGAGTCCACCAAGACCGCAAGCACATTCACCTTATCTTCAGGTCTCAACAGCACTCTCGCCACACCCATCATTCCTACTTCTGGTGCTGTCACAACCTCCGTCTCTGAGGCCGGAGATGTAACTACATTGAAGACAACTCTCTCCCTCACATCCACAAGTTTCTCCATCGGAACACCAACTCCAGTATCAGGAAACTCCACTTTGACCGGTACATCAACAGCCACTGCTCTCCCACCACCCCTAATCTCCGGAAACGCGACCGATGCTCTCACAACAAAGACAGTCGAATCCACGACCTATATCACCATCACCTCATGCTCCAGCACCGTTCTTCATTGTCCCGCCACCGCCGCCTCCGAGATTGTCCTCACCTCAACAATAATCCTCTACACAACAATCTGTCCCGTCACTCAATCAATCTTCCCTACCATCGCCCCCTCAACCACCCCCCTCGTCTCCGCCGCCGCCGTCCAAACAACCCTCGCAGCAACAATCCCCCTCCAAACCCTCGCCACACCAATTGTCTCCGTAATCTACACACCAACATTCACCAACCCCACCTACGCCATCCCAACCAACCCATCAGCAACCTACCCCCCCGCCTTCCCCAACTGGAACGCAACCCAAACTACCACCGTCGCCGTTCTCTCTTCCATTGTCGCAATCCAAGATATCCCCGTTGCAACAATCTCAACTTCGGCCGTCATAAGCGTAGTTACTCAAGTCGTGACACCAGTTGTCGCCGGAGCGGGAAAACAGGAATGTTCTGGTTCAACTTGTGTTAAATCATCTGCATCTGCTGTTACGAGTGCGGGTGTTGCAGCGGCGACTGGTAGTGTTAAACCTACTGTTTCTTCGGGAGGTTGTTCAGGAGGAAAGAATGGAACGAGTTGTGTGAGTGCTACGGGTAAGGTTACTGGTCAGGCTGTTCCTACGGCTTTTGTTGGATCTGGTGCTAGGGTTGTTGCGTCGTGGATGGTGGGTGCTGGGGTTGCAGTTTTGGGTATGTTGATGTTGTAGAGTCGATTTGAAGAGGGTTTGAGTAAGGATATGTAAGAGTTCATGTGATTATATGAGATAGGAAATGATGTAATTAGGATGTAGGGAAAGGGGAAGGAATAGGTTAGGCTTTCTTGTATGTTTTTGTATAAATTATCTATTTCTATCATTGATAACCCCCGTAATTACAAAATCATAATACCTAAATTGACAGCTGGGTGGCTCTTTAGAGAAATAAATGAATGATTTTAGTATATGAAATTTAGGATCTTTAAGTATTGAAATCTTGTTTAATTTAATAGCCTCAGAGACAAATATCCTTGGTCATCTTATTTATAAACGGCCTTGAAAACCTCAAATATCCTACACTCCACATTCCAGAATCACCCTCTTATTGTTCCCACTTAAGATGAACCCTAAATACCTCACCATAAAGCTCCAACAACTCTACCTCTCTTCCATATATACCTTCCCCTAACAAGCATAAACCTCAAGAATAAGACCAATAAAAGAACTAGAGCGCGTAGTTTTACGATTCTAACTTCCTTCTTTACATTAAGGCAAGTAATTTCTAGAACAAAGTTTTGCTTTCAGTGCTAAGGGTTTGGGAAAAGGATGGGTTTTGGATTGGGATATTTTTATTTTACAGTCACTGCGTGGGGTTTTGTATTTTGTGATTTGTGATTTAAGGGTGGATGATTTATGGGTTTATAGGAATAGGGTAAATAGATAAGGTAAGGTTACTAAGTCGTGAGAGAATGAGGATGGGGACTGGAGAGTGAGGTATGGGGTTTGTTTGGGGGAAAGAGATAGTATGGGTGTGCAGGTATTCCTACTTCACACACGAATTAAGAAACCAAACTTAACGTTATTCTTACTTTATCAATTACTAGTCGATTCACAAATACCTCACTTAGTTTAGTGGGTTTCTTGGGCGAAGAGCGTCGAGGATAATTTGTAAAGCTGGGTGAAGGAGCATTGAAGGCGTATTGTATGCATATGACTAAGTGAATGAGACTTGATTGAGGAGCTCATAAGGAGCAAACCTCGCTATTTATGCTATGGAATCTACTCTACATCCACTGGTGCCAAGAGATGGGTCGGGAACATGAAGCAATGCAGTTGTAGAATGTAAGAGAATTGTATGACCAGCAGAACTAAAATGCTTACTGAAACACTAGCCAAATCAGATCGGATATGGGCACCAACACCATGGTCAACACCTTGATATTTTCAACTTTAAAAATTCAAATCTGCGAAAGCAAAGCGGAAGGAGTAAGCAAGGTAAAGAAAGTTTTGTTTACTCTTTATTTTCGTGCTAATTTTTCGTCTCTACCTACTCTTATCCTATGTTTTGATAAAGAAATAACTTAGTACATTCAGACTTTCTTACTATCAAGCCAAACAACCCCTTTTGCCCAAACTCGCCCCTGATTATAATTCGTGGCTTCATCCGTACCATAAACCTCGAGCAGAGGGTGAACCATCAAAGTCATAGGCTTTCCTTTCAACTGGTCTTCATGGTCCTCAAATCTAACTAATCTATCAGGTTCAAAAAATTGACTCTCGGCATCGAAGCCTAAATTTCCTATATCGTGTAGAGTGACGCAGTTCATAAATGTTCTTCTTGTCCATAGCATATACGCAAGCTTTGCCGCATCACTATATATCTTTCCAAGCTTGGTAGTGAGTTCTGCCTTGATTTCGTTGCTTATCAGTAGGTTTGCGGGACTCGCTAAAAAGTTCGAGGCTTGTTCGACTGCAGCTGTAGCAATATTGCCTTCGGTTACTTCACGGAGACGTGCTTCAGAAGCTGTTTCATTGCTTTGTACAGGAGGCAGAAGTAATCTAAGCGTTTGTGAACGCCAAATATGAGCATCTTCTGGGTTGGCTGAAAGAGTCAGTGGAGTAGAATCCGTCTTTCGAAAAATGACTGACCCTTTAATGCTGTATAATATATTTCTTCTAGGATTCGCTCTGGTCTGAAATTAGACTCAACATTACGGCTCCTGTAACGGAAGTAGAAGAAGGGGCTCCGGAAGAAGTTCGTGTAGATATTATGTGCGAGAAGGGCATCCAATATAAGTATCGGGGATTTTGCTGCCGTGGGTAACCCCACGGGAAGTTGGCCATCCTCAGTAAGAGCGACAGACTTGAGAATGCGATTGAAAGCTGCAAATTCAACCTCTCCAGGAGGTGGAAGAAGCGAAAGATCTTTAATAGATGCTGCCTTTGCCCAGCTCCTCATTTCTCTCTTCAATCTATCAAGATCATTCATTACTTTTTCTTCGTCCATTGGGAGCCAACGAGCAGATTCCATCTGCTTAAAGGACGCCTCTTGCTGCTTCCGGACGAAACTATCATGCTCTTCTTGCATGATCCCCTTTTCGAGCTCGGCTTTTTTCAACTCTGCAAATAGTAAAGTGTTCCTCTCTTGCATAGCCGCACTTTCACGTTCACTATTTTCTAGCTTGCGTTTTAATGCGCCATTCAAACTCTCGATCTCTTGTAAACGCCGGCTCTTTTGTGTTATCTGATATTGCAGCTCTTTGTCTCGACTCTCCCACTCAATTTGTTTCTCTTCCATGGCTCTCTGAAATTTTCGTTCAAGATCCACAGCATTAACTTGAGGGGTTGATGTGTGTTGGCTTGTACTATCTCTTTCTCCGAGATCTTCGGCCATGCTCAGATCGCTTATCCTTCTTTCCAATGTGTGCTGCCGGGAGTCATCCTTCGTAACCGGAAGCCTGGAGCTAAAACTATTCCACACTTTGTTTCTGACTCTTTTCAGAAGCCCGGGGTTTTCGATATCGGAAATGACCTGGTGGTCTCGATGGTGACCATCTCGTGTTTTCACATCACGGCGAACTAAGGTAGATCTCCTTCTGGAAGCCACCTGGTGGCTTATAGTGTCATTTCCACGTTTATTGTCCGAATAGCCTTGAAGTGGCGCCGTATTCACTCTAGAGGCTCGTGAATGGACCTCAACGCCCTCAGATGTTCCCTTAGTCGGAAGGAAGCTCTCTATCTCAACTTCCTTGGGCGGGGTTTCCATGCGCTCGGATTTGATGTGCTCGGGATCCAACTTCTGAGAGTCTATCTGCAGGGTGTCTTTTTGCTCAGGCTCTCTCCTCTGAGATATAATTTGCTCAGAATCCGGCGGGTGAGAAGCAATTTGCTGAGGTTCGGGGGGTGAAGACATCGTATCTTGTTGGTTGAAAAGCGCAGAGTCTGGCCTCTGAACTTTTGTCATTCTGGGAATTTGGAATTTGGAATTTGGACAATCATTGACTTTGTGCACCCTCTACAAAGATTAACAATGGGTGGTGTAAGAATAAACAGAGAATATTTGCTTGCTCAAAAATTTCTGGGCGTCCTCCCTCCAGCTTAAGGGCCCCAGGGTGGATGCGTAGAGTATGATTAGGCCACGGCCACTTGTCCCCACTCAAATTATCCATCTTTCTCTCAAAAAAGCTATCGCCTGAGGGGCTTACCAAATCAAATATCGAGGATCTAAAAACGATCGCTCAATTTATGCCTCAAGGATCCAACACACGTCGAAAATCTCTTTTCGATTGTTCTGACCTGTCTGTGGTAAACACGTTACTTGGGCTCTAACCATTTGCGGTTCTTTCTCGCAGCAAGCAGCGACAGCGTGGCAGGGCGCATGCCACAAACATCATGCATTCAATGCCGCCACCATCACCGCAGGAACCCTTCCGAGCCAATACGTATTTACGTAGAACCAGCACACTGGAACATGTGGAATTATGTGGCTCGCGATGACCCTGGAGCCTAAATCTCGTCTTTTCAAATCAACCTTCCCCAGCGTCGAAAGACATCAAACAGAGTCTTCAAGCTTATCAGAACACCCGTACATCTCTACGGTTAGTATACCGTTGCTGTATAGAAAAAATCATGTCTTCCAGCAGGTCAAACAACCGGCGACACAAATTAATCATTGGCATCGATTATGGTACAACATTCTCTGGTCAGTGGCACTCGTCTTTTGAAAGTTTTTATGAAATTCACGAAGATATCAAGGTGTAAGCTATGTGACCACGGACAAGAGTAACATAAGCGACATAAACATCATTTCATCATGGACAGGGGAGCAGCATGCGATGTGGAAGACACCGACTAGAATCGCTTATTCTTGTGAAAATCCCCAGATTCAGAGTGATAAATGGGGTTTCGAAGTTAACCCCAAACTCAAATCTTATTCATGGACCAAGCTTCTCCTTGATCAAAATGCTATGGTCGGAGAGCACGATGACCCCGTTCTCTCAAAGATGGCAGGCTCTGGCATGCTAAAATTACCCGATTTCCGTGATGCGGCTGGGGTTTGTGAAGACTTCTTGCATCAAGTATACATTTATGTGTCGAGAAAGCTACGACAGGAAATGACAGACTTCACATTTGAGACAACGCCTATGGAGTGTTGGATCACTTTGCCTGCAATCTGGTCGGACGAGGCCAAGGACGCGACTCTGCGGGCTGCCAAAAACGCTGGGTTTGGGTGTAGGGTAGGGGACGAAGTTTATACGATTGCAGAGCCAGAGGCAGCAGCAATAGCAACTTTGAAAGGGTACTCTTTGCCAGACGCATTTAATCCCATCAATGCAAGTGTTGATTCCAATTGTTCTCGTCTACCACGAATATTCTCTCTGCCTCTCTGACACACATAGATAAATGAAAACATCCTGATCTGTGATTGTGGTGGCGGCACTATTGATATAACCACATATGTAATAACTCAAGTCTCGCCCATTTTAGAGTTTGACGAACTTCATATTGGCGTAGGTAAGCATTTGAAATTGCTTCCAGTCCCTATTTAGGTATTTGTTAGCCACTAATTTACCACTTGCCAGGTGGAAAATGCGGCTCTACGTACATAGACCGGAACCTGCACACCCTTCTGTCAAACCGATTTGGTTCAGCCTTCGAAAGAGTTCCATTTGCCCAAAAAGGTCCGGGAAGCAAATTCATGGAGTCGTTTGAGAAGTACAAAAGAGACTTTGGAATTAGTGACGAGAGTGAAATTTGTGAGCTTGGACCAATCAGACTGGATGTTCCAGACTCGGAGTACTACGATGAGGAGGAACGGATGGTGATGCTTAGCTAGTGAGCTTTCTAGAAATATTACGGGTATTGGGCTAAACTTCTATAGCGACGACATGCAAAGCTTGTTCGATCCCGTCGTCTCGGAGATTACGAGTTTAGTAAGCCAACAAGTCAGAGAGGCAAAATTGAAAAGAAATGCCAACATTGATGTATGGATCTAATTAATATATTTCTTATATATTCTATGAATCGACGCTAAACTTAATGTTATTTTAGCGGATTATTCTCGTGGGTGGATTTGCCGAGTCGACATACTTGAACAATGCGTTGGCGGACTGGTGCTATCTGCACGGTAACATTACTTTGATACGGCCAGAATATCCGTAGGTCATATCATTAAGGCCGATCTATTTTTTTTACTGAGCTCTCTTAGTCAAGCTGCTGTTGTGCGCGGTGCAGCTCTGCGTGGACTTGAGGGCATGTCACCCCGCATCAAATATGCGCGCAAGCACTATGGTGTCGAATTGGGACTCCCTTTTCGAGAAGGGATTGACGCTGAAGAGGATGCGTATTTTGACACTCAGAATAATGCAAAATATTGTCATAACAGGATGGTGTGGATGATCGCACAGGTAAACCATCCAATTTTATTCTGGTATCCGGCCTCAGGATTCGCTAACACGAAGACTTTAGGGGGATCCAGTTATTGATGGCACTTCTAGAACAACACATTGCTTTAGGGAGTATTACCCAGGTGAAGAGAGCATATTTCTGGATGGGCTATATTCATCTTCGCTGGCTGATGCTCCCGAATATTCTACTCATCCATGTATAATTTTCTCCCTTGGAACTGCTACAGAATTGCGAGGCTAATTAAACTTAGGTGTTGAAAAAGTTGGTGTCATCAAATCTCGATTCGCACAGGACTACAATTATGGCTCAAGTGCGCAAAGAAAATACAATGCTAGATTGGGGAGAATCGTCAATCATTTCAACTATGCTGTTCAGGTAGTTTTTGGAAGTAAGGGAAGCAACCTATTATTCAAGAATATCGTAGGAGGAGATCTAGTATCAACTGCGGAAATTGATTTTGATCGGAAGTGATGTGGAGTTTCATTAAAGTATCGTTGTCCCTTAGGAATCTCCATGCAGAATCATCTAGCCTAATAAGCGACGCTGAGCTACTAGTTTGAAAGCCTGCTCGCTTGGGATCTTTAGGATATAAAAAGAGAACTCACCTATATTACTAATGGAATTGTATGTAAATGCATGTTTTCTGTTCTGTGGTCAATGGAATTTATGCTTGTAATGTTACTAATTACTATCTACGCAAAGAAACTAGGTTCCCTGGTGAATTTAGCTGCTCCAATCTCTATAACATCATTAGAACGTTAATCCATCGAACTCTTCCAGGCCACCCTGCATAGGAGTAATTAAATCCGTTTGGAAACGCGTGTCCCATAATTCCTATTGAAAGAGTCAAAAGGAGCCATAAGAGATTGAACCCAACTTAGATGGTCAAACCTTACCCAATCAAAGTTTATTTCCGTCTCCAAATTCATTCCCGGGAGTATATCTGTCGATCCTGATTTTGTGAAGAATTCAGAGTCAAGCTCAAGGAAATTAGCCTTGGTTATTGCCTGAAAATCCGGCTTATCTATATGGACCGCATCAGCATCACTCATTGATCCAACTGAATTTAGTGGTAGCATACCACATGTACTTCCCAGGCCATTTACGAATGGCTGCTCGGGTAAGGGATATGCCGCCATTACCGAGTGTGTCGCGGCCGCGGGATCCAAACTAGAGCCACCGGGATTCAGGTCGTTCAGCATTGTCTTTAGTGCCTCTGCTGCTTTCGCTGACATCCGTGATACTTTGCAAGACTCGTTCCAGATCTCGTAGCTGGTCTGGATTTTTTGTAATCTCAACTCTTTTGGCCAGAGCATCTCAACCTCATCTTCTCCATTCAAATTCAGATCCTGAGAAGCCCGTATGCCCCAAGAAAGATCAAGGCACAGAATCATGGCAGCAAGTAGGTAGTCTTGGTTGATGAGTGCACTCATTCTCCACCGCTCGCTGTACAGCCGCCCGCCAAGCTGACTAGCGCCGTGGAAGAAATGTTGGATGTTTAAAAGCTTCATTGCAGCATCTACCGATGATAGTCTGGAGAAGCGATACTGAGGATTCGTCTGTCCTGGTATGAGATACTTGCGATGAAGCACACAACGGCTCTTTTGAAAGCACAGTTCCAGTGCGTACCTATGTAGCATTAAGTGTGCATCGTCAGCAACTGGAAGAGCTTCATGCTTGATCATCAAATAAGAAGGAAGAGAAGTATGAGTTGCACAAAGCTGAGAATCAAGATTCATCACCTCGTCATATGATGGAGGTTTCATGGAGTTTTTGAAATCTAAAATCAAGCCAAGTTGACGAAGTAATCGAACCTTGAAGATGGCATATCCGACTGGAGTAGGATCAGTGATTGGACGTGAAGTTGGAAGCTGGAGCACGCTCTCGTCGAAGTCGGTGTCTAGTAGATTTCTAGGCTCAGCAGTATCCCACTCTCCGTCTCTGATCACTCGCGGAAGTCCGATTTGAGCTGAGGTGATGAGATCAATCTGGACAATCATAGACCATATTCTCCGGCGCATTTCACCGTCGAATGGTGATATCTTGGGGAAATTGCTTGCGTCTCGATGATAGCCAAGCCTCATGGCGACACGAGCGATAATCCCAAGAAGAACTGAAGCTCCAAATTGTGGATCTTTCGCACCAATTCCCTCTAGGATGTAGTAAAAGCACAAGGTCTCTATCGTATATTGTACTGGCTTGAGATAGTTCACTTCCACGAGGCATTGGGCAGTACGATCGCGATAGTGATTAGCCATTTCAGAATTGGTACAAAATGGTTCGGGTAGGTTGCCCTGTTCGGCGCCAGATATCGTGGTGAAATTGGATGCAAGCCCGAGAATAGCGAAGAGCAGACCAACCCACATTAGTGGGGTATTATCGGGACATTCCCACATCTGGTTGTACTATAGTAGGCTTAGCATTGTTATTCATGTTCTAGATTTGGACTGTCTACTTCCTTCACAAACTGAGGCACATGTATTACCACTGCAGTTCCTTTAGTATTTCTTCAAAACTCGCATCTCTCAGAGAAAGCTTACAGGGTGCCATATCCATGATATTAAACCAACGTGACATTAGCATGTCACAAAAAGGTTTTGGCGGAATTGATGACATGATTTCAGCCCTTGTAGCGTGCCTATTAACACCAAACAAAATTTGAGGTTTGAAGTCTATTATCTCGGATGGTTCGGTGTTCGGAGTCTCGAAATCCATTTTCAGCTCTGCAATCTCCTCGAGAATTGCTTCCCAATGCTCGCTGCCCACGAAGTTTACTTGATTACTTGTCCGAGTAAATTTCCCCAGTGATGCTGTAGGTGTACATGAATCCATATAATCTTCATCTGAGCTGACTGGGGCCTGATCGTAGCTGATAACTTGAGTAAGGCTGTTTGAAGCATCAACGAGGGTTGTTTTCTCCGACGTGGTTTTCCCCTGATTAAGTTCCGGTTGGTTATTCATTAGAGCTACAACCATCTGCTCCAGGTTTCGGACTCGATCTTGGATATTTGAACTTTGTCTTGACCTAACTAGACGATCGCTCATCGGATCATGCTTGACATAACAGCACGACTCTAGGTGTCTACGTTTGGTGCAATTGCTGCATGGCTTCATGCGGTCGCATTTCAATCTAAAAAACACTATGAGTTGATTTCCGATCGCCTCTTTTAAGTTCGTGCTTACTTTTTTTGTCTGCAGGTTATACAGGACATCTGAGGCTTATCTCTTCGACGACTCGGCTTAATCGTAGGCTTCTGAGTTAATGTTTCACTAGCAGTCGGACCTCCGAGGGATGAGCTGATGGGATACATCTTGAGGATACTTTGGCTAAGAACCCATCAGTAAATATGGGTAGCCGTTTTGTGAAGAAGTTGTATTGGTACTAGGTGCACTCCGCTTTCATATGGGTGGATTCGCTTACTGCGTATATGAAGGTATCTACCCTTGTCTAGGACCCCCGGCCGAGTTGCAACTGGAACCACGTTAACGGATTAGCGACTTACCCAGCCTGCTCCGAAATGGCCTATTCCACGAGATTGAAACCAGAGTCCCTGCTCCTGGATATGATTCTTCAGTCCGGATTTATTCTCGTTCCTCACAATGATCCGACCCTCCGACCATCCGGGTCTAGCTTCTTTGGTCAATCACGTGCCGTCTCTACATCTCATTTATAACTGTTGGAGTCTGAGTAGTTGGCTTATAAGTCCTCAGACCTTTTTCTGTTCCATTTGAGATCCCATAAATTGTCTTCTTTATCATCTCATCTTGTCAATCTCGAAAAACTCTCAGATTTCCCTCACATTCCCTCACGACAGTGGCTTTTTGGACTCCATTTTTACTACGCACAACTCCTGATTCTAAATATCTGGTGTAGTTTAGAATTATGGAATCCGATCAGGAACATACCCTTGTTAAGCCTCCTCTCAGTGCCTCAAAACTTCATACAACATTTAACGACAAAGATTACCAGCCACAATCCTCGATAAAGCCCCAAGTGCTACACGATAGGAGCGAGACCGATGTTCCAGAGGAGAGTGTGAATGTAGATATTAACTATCCAATCGGTTGGAAACTTGCATCCATTGCTCTATCCCTCTACCTCGCTGTACTCCTGACAGTCTTGGTATCAAAGCCCTTCCCCTCTTGAAGGCATTTCTAACATCATGTAGGACCGAACGATCCTAGTCACCGCAATACCACGAATGGTAGAGGACTTCCACTCGATCAATGATATCGGTTGGTATGGGAGCGCATTTCTAGTGACTTCTGCATCAACTATACTGATATTTGGTAAAATTTACACTTTCTACTCTGCTAAGCGTGTCCTCCTCGGCTGTATAATCCTCTTCGAAATCGGATCTGTTATATGTGGTGCAGCTCCAAACTCTAATTCGTTCATTGTTGGACGCGCTATTGCTGGACTTGGCGCAAGCGGAATCACAACAGGCTCAATGACGATTTTGATCTATACGATCCCACTTCAGAAGAGACCATTATTCATGGCACCATTCTTTGCCATCATGAGTATTGCCAACATTATAGCCCCGCTTATTGGTGGAGCTTTCACAGATAATGTCTCCTGGCGTTGGTGTAAGTCAAACTCCTAGCATTAGGCCTGGAGTATGTAGCTCATTTCTAACAGGCTTCTACATCAACCTTCCTCTCGGTGGCTCGACAATTTTCTTGCTTGCTTTCTTTCTTCACCCTCCTACACAACCTTCAGCATCAAGGGATTCAAGACCCCCACTCTTTCAACAACTTGCTAAATTGGACCCTATCGGTTCAGCCGTGTTCCTCCCTGGCATGATATGTCTTCTCCTCGCACTATCCCGGGGTGGTTCAACATACGCTTGGTCAAACTGGCGTTCTATAGTTCTGCTTGTTCTCGGCGCTATACTCCTGCCATTGTTCCTTCTCCTCCAGTTTCTCCGACCAGAAATCGCCACTATACCCCCACGCATCTTCACACAGCGCTCAATATACTCTGCCTGGTCTTTCCAGACTACCCTTGGGGCCTGTATGTACCTTCTTGTATACTACCTTCCTATTTATTTCCAAGATGTAAGGGGCAACACTGCTCTCACTAGCGGTCTCAAATTATTACCAATGGTTATCTCCATGATAATAGGAGGATTCCTCTCTGGCGGAATTACATATCGAACTGGATACTATGTAGTCAACATGATGGTGTCGGCCGTTCTAGCTTCCATTGGAACCGGGCTTCTCACAACGCTAGATCCTTCTTCACGTCCAGGAAAATGGATCGGATATCAAGTCATCTATGGCCTGGGTTTAGGCATAGGAACTCAAAATGCTAACATGGCGGCACAAACTGTTTTGAAAATGGAGGATCAGCCAGTTGGAACTGCACTGATGGCTTTTGGGATGACTATCGGAGGAACCGTCTTTTTGAGCGTTGCGGATAGTGTTTTTGTTAATCGCTTGAAAGGGAGCTTAGAGGTCATTGAAGGGCTGAGCGCAGAGTATTTGAAGCAGTTGGTCAGTTCAGGAGCAACTAATGTGAGAGACATGATAGATGGAGATTTACTGGAAGAAGTTCTAGGAGCGTATAGTGGGGCCGTGAGGAGTGTGTTTTATTTGGCTATGGGATTGGCCTGCGCGACAATCTTTGGGGCGCTGGGAACGGAATTCAAGAACGTAAAGAAGGTCAAGGGAAAAGGCAAGAAAGAAGAAGAGAATCGGGAGACGGTAACGCGATAGTTTTGTGTTCTGAATTTGAGTGGAGGGGGAGATTACGAGAGGCTGAAATTGTATTTAATTGCATTCTAGAACGTCGCTGGTCTGCGAAGTTTGAAGTATATAGAGTAATGGATTACGCCCCACTCTCAAACGATAATTTCCCCTGATTATGATATATTCACCTGCTCCAGGTTCCTGCTCTTGTCGGGTAAGAATTCACAAGCCATGCCTAAAATCACTTCTAACTTACACAATTCACAACAAGTTCTCCAAGACTTCTCCGAAGAACCAATCAACTCTAACATGCCCGAATAACTCACCAACGCCAAAAATCAATCCTTCAACTACGTCTAATTCTATCAAACAACTCCATTATCAACCTCCACCTCGTTCTGTGATTTCTCGCTTATGTTTTCTAGCTGTCTCCTCATCCCTTTTATTTCGGTCTCTAGCCTCTCAACAAGCGTCAAAAGCATCCGTTCCGTCAGATCCTCACTAACACCCAAGGGATTCTTGCCATGTGGCTAATTTAACCTCATTTCTCTCGTCTTCTCCACGTTTCCATCTGCCTTCCTAGCCGCACTGCCATTGCCCCTTCCATTAAAATTACGATTATCAAAAACTGCCTACCTTTGCAAATACTCTGACGTCGCAGGGCTAGAGCTTGTGGGAGGTGTAAGAGGGGAGGCGAATGGTTTAAGGAGGAGGATTCAAGGGGAGGGGTTGAGGGGTTATGCAGATGTGTATGGGATCAGTCGTGATAGCCTCGGAGTCTAAAAGAGTGCCAAAGGATATAAAGAACTGTCCTGCTACGTTGTTGTCATTACTGGGGGGGTGGCTTTGTTATTAATGAATAATTTATCAAAGATTTGGTTTGAATTCTCGTCTAAATTATAGTTAATAGGATCTACCTCTAGTTGCGTGCCTAATATCTTGATTTGGAGAAAAGTAGGGAAAACAATCCTCGAGTGTGCAATGACCGCGCCAGCGAACCATATCAAGCAGACGCGTGCTACTTCTTGATGGTTGCCTTATAGGAAAGTCATCTCTCTTTGGCAACAATAAGTCACAACTCACTCTTGTTGATCTGCACTCCAAATTCAGTCGGCAGTCTTCTTTCCGGGAAAGCTACCTCCCAAGCACTCACGAGCTGGATGAGCAGAGCCTCGCTATGAGCAGAGCCTCGCTATGAGCAGAGGAGACAGCAGCAAGGCCAAAGGGTCGCCCATTATAATCTAAATATGACAAGGGGAGTGTTGCGATGGGATACCCTTTAATATATCAGCCATATTTTCTCGAATACAGATGGAATGTGTTATTACTAGCTGACATTAACACCGAAGTCTTCGAGACACTTGTCGACAGCTCTGCGCCTTCCCCAATCCCGCATATCTGCAAGCGCACTTTCATACTCTTCGGTTGAGATCTTGTACAAGAGCGCGTTTTCAAGCCTTTTGAGGTTGGGAGACTCTGAAGCTATTTGTTAGTAAATCATCCTAGTTGGCGACACTAGGCCTACCTTTGGGCAATTCCAACTCTGCATTATCCTTCATAAATGCGATCAGCTCCTCTAAAGTTCTAACCTTACTTTCTGAAAGTGTCGTGAGGTAGCTTTCAAAGGATTTCTGGAATTGCGAGTCTGCGTAGATTTGTCAACATTAGTAATTACCCAGAATGTTGTACTTGAGAAGGAGTCGAGGCTAACCCATGACTCTTTCAATCTGACTTTTCCCATCTACGACAAGGCCATCGAATGGCGCAACCGTGACTTTCTTGACTTCCACCCCAAGACCTCTTAGCATCTCGTACGCTGCCAGTATCTCCTTGTCCTAATACCCGCGTCAGAAATAATTCTCGCTTGGGGTGATTCAGTGAAGCCAACCACTTGATCTTCGGCCTCCTTGATGGAAAACATGACATATGGTGGCATCCTCCATTCACTTGGCTCTAAATCCCCAATCCTGATTCCAGCAAAGGACTTGGTTAATGCCTTGGTATATCCGCCTTCAGGCACGTTCTTGGCCACGGCTCGATCAATCAGGACATCATCAAAATCGCGGTATCTCTTGCGCATCTTGCTAATGGTCCACCCGAGTCGAAATCGTATGAGATTGGGCAGATTCCATCTTGAGCGATTGACTTGAGTGTTGGTTTCAACATGTAAACATCGAGGCGTGTTGCAGGCATTAGAAGGGACCCGTTGGTATCAGTGCCAAGTGCGACAGGTGCGAAACCTGCTGCAACAGCAACAGCTGATCAAGAAGATGAGCACCGGTACTCTGATCTATTAGTGAACGGCATCGACGGGACTAATACTGAATCTTACACTATGTCTACCAAAGCTATCGTCCCATCTTTTACCGCCTCTCACATATGGAGTTTCTGTCAACCCACCGACAGCCGACCAGCCGCAAGGCATGTAAAGACCTCTATCCAAGACGTCAGTCCTAAATATATGCATATGCGTACTTCGGTGTTGGGTGCCGCCACACCTGAAGTTGCTCATCTCCTAACACGGGCATCAGCACACGTCCAAGAATAATGGTCGCCATTCACCCACACTCAGGTTGGCCTTGCCAAATATGATTGCTCCTGCTTCTTGTAACTGAAATATAAAGGCTGCGTTAGAGAAAGCGCCGTGATTACTCGGTGGTAGCTGCACTTGCCTGGTTCACGAAAGGAGCTCCATCCGAAACTCGAGAGCCAACAAGAGCAAAGGTCCCAGCCGTGGTTTCCATGCCTAAGTCAGGATGCGTCGCTGTGTTGTCCTGGCCATGGCTGTCAGTATGAGATGGCCGTGGAGGGACACGCGTGGAGGTACCTTGACGACGATAGGAATCCCATGCAGTGGTCCGCGAACATGTCCTCCCGATCGCTCATTGTCCAGTGTACGAGCACGCTCCATCAACAGATCTCGTGGCGCCACGGATATGATGGCGTGCAGGTAGCCATTGTAGCGGTTGACCTGTTGAAGATATTGGCCCAGCAACTCTTGACTGGTGCAGGAACCACTACCAAGCAGTTTCTCCAGATCCGTGGACGCTGAAGCTCGACATTGGGAGCGATGCAGCTCTGCAAATCTGGAAGGGCCGCTGTAAAACTTCCTGCATGGGTTCTTGGAAAGGTTTGTTCAGGGTTTTTAATTATTTTCTTTTTTCTTGACTGAGTACTGCTATTTCCCTCGCTACGAAACCGCCTTGGCTAGGCGGACTGCACCTCCAAAGCTAAAGATGAGGCGGTCTAGTAGATGCAGCACACTCACTTTCTCCACAGGCTGAAAAATGGCCAAGAAGGCTTGTGTTGGCCTTGTGTGCCACGGCAACGCAAGTGCCACAAGCAATTTCATCCTTGGTGCCTCAATCCTCTAATTTTCGAGCGATCGTTCTTCCGAACTCAGCTCATACGCCTGCTGCAACGTGATGAAGGCCTCCATGAAGGTCCTGGCTTATCTGCCACAGTGGGAGACGGTGAAACCCTACGAGTTCTACTCCCATATGCCATCCGGTGTTCCATGGTCGAACTGTAATTCACGAGGCACGAAGACATCGAAGTCACGGACATCAGAGGTCAAGAGCAAGACTTCTCCATTGATCGAAACAGCGTCGAATTCGTGCCGCATACCTTCCTCACACAACCCTGGAAAGCCCAGAAAATCGGTCGAATGTGGTCGTCCCCTTTCTTGAAGAGACCGCAGATTTCCTTCGAGGACATCTCGGAGCAGAGAAAGTCGTTTGTATCGACTGGAGGGTAATGAGTAAACCCCAGATACCATTCCATTTGTGTCGTTCTGGAAGATTCAAGCTTCGCGTTGCATCCCCCCCCGGAGGAAGATCTCACGGTCCTCGATAACCTAGAAAATATACGATCGAGGTCAATTCTTCCTGCTGAAATTGCTCACCAAGGTTACACATGGTGCTTGTTTTAATCGCTGGGAATAACTAACTGGTTGTCAGACTACTCCGTCGTAGGTGGTAGAATAAAGTTTCAAAGGCATTTGATGAGGGATGAACTAGTTAAATTTGAGGATAGTAACTGGTGTATCCGCATCGCAAGGTATAATGGACACGTCCTGTTCATGTATTCCCTTCCAATGCTAGTAGTGTTTGGAGGAATGAAGTTTCCACATTATTGATTGCTTCCTCGTATACTCGCACTTTTATCACCTGTGACCAGCCTACATCTTCGACATCTCTCCCTAGTCACTCTAATGGCGTTGACAACGTCACTTCACGATGGCGGGAAGTAGCAGCTCAAAGAATAGCCGAAACTTCACAAGACTTCGGAGAAATCAAACTCATCTGCAAATTCATTCCTATTGAAACAACCATCCTATACCGCATCTTAGCCTAGCAATAACCAAATTAGCTCGACACATTTTTAAACCAGCTCCTCGGGAGTGAGTCCGACAAGGAGCATTATGGCGATAACCTACACAAAGCGACAGAGATAGTTGGGCTTGTTGGTAGAGCTGGATTCTCCATCTCGCCCTCCTCCTTCCCTAGCCTGGGATGGGACATGGACCCACCGACTCATAATGTCTCAAATGGGTGCAACTACGATCGCCGAGAGAATCGACCCCACCGTCTACTCAGAGTTTCGCATGGCTACCTTCCAGTCCTGGGCAAAGTATTGGCTAGGCTACTCAGACCCGTTTTAAAGGTTCCTCGACACAGCGTCAAATTCCCCTATAACCTCACTCAAAACTTTTCAAAGGACGCGCGGAGGTCAGTCAAGGAGGCAAGCCGTATTTCTTCTCAAGAGTGATAAATCGCTAACTTCATTGGCAGGCGCTAAAAAATCCACACCTTATAACACGATGGATGTTTGATGAAGAAGCCTCCATTCATCCCAATGCTCCTCTTTGCCCCTTCTTCGCTCCAATCCGGAAATTGCTCAAAAAACCAGCCCATCTTACACCAAAGCTCAGACGACTTGTAATACTAGATACACGATTCGAAGACAGAGCACGGCGCGTCAACGTTAATTGGGACGTTCCTCTCTCAGCCGACTTCACGTTATTAAACCTCGTTGACCGCTATACGCCAGAGACCCTGGCGAAGATAATGACAAATGAAACTTGGAACACCTGTCGTCGTGTCTCGCCCGCGGATATTTTTGATGCCGACACTCAATACATGCCACATCCGTTGCTTCAGATAGCAGATTATATGACGAAACTTGCGGAAGTACGTTATTTTCTCTTATATATTTCCAGACTAACATTGGACAGACCTTCATTCGCCTACGGAATCACCACTATGCGGCTGCCATAGGCATCGGTCTCTTCTCCAAAAGTCTTTCTTGCCAGCTAAATGGGACACTAGTGGGGACACTTCTCAACGCAACGAACAGCTTTGCTGTTCTCAAAGCGCATGAAAAAGAAGAGCCTGGCCTCCTACACATATTTCCACTTATTAACGAGTTGCAGCAGTCAGGAAATAACGAGGAACAATTGCTGCAGATTTTTCAATTTGTAAAGGATTTTGGAGGAATTCGAACGGCGTGTCAGGTTGATTCAGGAGAAGAAAAGGGGTCTGATAGAGGGGCCAAAGAGACTAGGTGCGGTGATTCTTGGGGTAGATAGATTAGACTACCAAGTGAGTCACCTGTATAGCGAGTGTGGAAGTTCTTCAAATGTAACTATAGTATTAGCTATCACCAGATGTTCCCCGAGGCACTCCGCACATCCTCCCCTACTACCTCCCCTACTATCTTGGCCTGGGAGATGAAGGAGACCCTTATATACCTAGCACTATGCCTCCAGAGGGTTCTCGCAGATATGCGTGGCAGGTAAATTGACGCGAAGATTGGAAGCGCGTCAAAACCTCGAAAATACAACATCTACAGCTTTAACCTCTGCGCCCGTGAACAACGACGACGAATTCATTGACATCGATGATTCATGTGCATTGAGAGAGGGGTCTCTTTTCAAAGCTAGGGTAGCAAAAACGCTCCTGCCCTGTCGGGAACGAATTTATTCGCTACCCCCGTAATGAGACTTTGGCAAAAATAACCCCTTCAATGAGTATCTCTAGATCCAGTCTCTAGGAGTAGAAGAAAAAGTCAAGAAAACATCCGAGGATGAGGGGAAGTAAAAAGACCAAAAAAAAATGACGTTTCAGCTCCCTTTGGGGTTCGAACCCAAGACTCCAGAATCAGAACCTGGCGTGTTAACCACTACACTAAAGGAGCGGATTTTGGATAACATGAGATGAGCTAAATGGAAATATAACTACGTGTAGAACGTTAGATGTTATAACGCAAGTAATCAAAGAGTTAATATATTATATTATATTAATCTTTTATAAGTGCACAGGCTATGTTCCTAAAACTATCTTACTAGCTAGCGACTATTAATATACCCTGTAATAGAGAAACTAAGACTATTTGTAATTCCTTACTATATATATAATCCCTTAGTATATATATCTCTTAATATTATTCCTAGTTACTTGTTGGTAAGGTTGGGAATCATGTCACATAATCCTAGTTCATTGCACCCTTAAGGTGCAACAACACCATGGATATAATATACTACCCATCAAACCAAGAACACAATCATGAGGCTGCGTCCCACACGACGCGGAGTTACCAGTGTTCTTGGGTCCCCAATTCACCACCGGTAAATGTACCGACACTGATCAGTTGAATTCCTCAGATCAGACCGAATTATCCACTCATTCAGAATCGCGATACCACCAACATCGGAATCAACACCAGAACCAACCTCCACCTCCACACACACCCCGAGCCTCACCAGTCACTGTATCGGAAAGAATAAAAACCTTGGAACAATGCTAGGGAACTCCATAGTGTCTCGTCAATCCGCTGCGACACCCGCAACAAACTCCACCATTGGGCTTTAAGAACGTGCACGCTACGCCTGTACTGATCTTCCCCCCATTGAATGGGTCACTGTGCAGATTTCGGGTCCCTCCAGAAATCGATGTCAGCTACCACTAAAATCTTATTGAACGAGAAAAAGCAAAAAAGGAAAAAGGAAAAGAGCCCAAGTGGAATTGGAAGTTGTTGGACTTCGAGGCCTCTGATTGGTCAGAGTTGGAGTAAATGATATTTGAGTGAGTGAGACTTGATTGAGGAGCTCATATGGAGCAAACCTCACTATAAATACTAGGAAATCTACTCTACATCCGATGGTGGCAAGAGCCTACATCCGCCTATTGACCAGGTACCGGGCCGAAGCATCAAGCCATATGGTTCCAAGATGTAAGAGGTTTGTAAGAAAGAATGAACTTGAACGCTTGCTAATCACCAGAATCGTCGGATCGAATATGGGCAATAACACCAAGGCTGACAGAAGTTTTCCGAGCGCTGATGGAGGAAAGGAAAAATAGATCCATCAAAGTGTCCCCCTCAAGTTTCGGAAAAGAGGCAGGTTAGCCCGAGGCTGACGTAGTTTAATGTCTCTGGATAGCGACCGAAGCTGCTATGGTGATATAGGGATTGTGATAATGCATGGCTGGAAGTTCAAGAACGTAGAATGAGTTGTTGACAAAACAAAGGTATGGCGCTTATGCTGCAAGCCAAAAGTATGCTGATTCGGATCCCTCGAGATAGATCGGTACACTCCGACAGGTTGAATGACATTGAAAGACCAAGAAAGCGACGGAGAATATCACCAATTATGATCGCCATAGGTGAAACTCAAATCTCGAATCTTTAACGAAAATATATGTCAGCCTTTACAGGGTAAGAAAGCCTCTTGTTAGGTACTAACTGGTTGTCACTTTGGAATTTTCTTCATGTCATCTGGCCATTCTTGTGGTGGCTGGCACAGAGGACAGTTAACAGCTGCGGCAATCTTTTGTGTGTATGATGCATCGGGAGCAGAGCGGTCGTCGAAGTTGGTACGACCACAGTTTGGCCAAAGGCTACAATGGTTTCTTTCCACCGTAACTACACGCCCACAAGGGTAGCATATTTCGGTGACTAAGAAACACATTGCTTGATTTAATAGAGGAGAATATGCGGGTGGAAGTAGTTTTGTTATAGGTGCTGTAGTTGTTGAAATCAACCAAGTTGTGGATGTGAGGTCTTGGATGTGTCCGGGAAGAAGATAGTGGTTGCTGCTTGCTACTAGATTATTTTCACTCGCCAGTATATGTACTAGATCTTGAAAAGTGCTACGCTAGCAGTCAGCCTACAGTAGTGCAAATATCGGCACGTCCCGGCCCTGATCGATCACATCAGTGGATGCCCACGTCGAGAATTATCGAGCCTTGTGGATTTGTAGGGCAAGCAATATGCAAAAGGTGCGAGGCGCACATCAGGGCTGAGCTCGGGACAGGAAATAACTGGTCCTCGAATACAGGGGTGCTCGAATTTTCTTTTTGTTGGCTGCAAGATTGAGCTGAACCTACTGTAAGGATCCAAAACTCACAGACTAGACCCTATGTGAGCCGGAAGCTAAGCCTCACTCCCCCGGGCCCATGAGCGCGGGTGGATGTGTTTATATTTGGGAACCAGGTCCAAACGAGGAGGGGGGACTTATGAGTGCTTGTCCCTACTAGAGGCGACCGAGGCAACGAAGGATAGGAAGTATGATTCCCAGGATCCAGGATCGAAGAAGATAGTCAGTAGCTAGTGTTCTAGGACTGACCACGATAAATCCGCGCTCATCGGGCTTGGAGAGAAGGCGAAGGACGATGGTTACACAACCCCACATGATGAGAAGTCAGCCGGGAGGGGGAACCCGATAACACGCATGGATCTCTGAAGATAGCAAAGTGTAACTTGAGTTATGATGTTCATCTGAGACATCCTCGTTGCAGTGAATTCCTGTGCATGATATGGCCTGTGCCGCCCTCCTCCAGCACCCTCCTCCTCCGTTGCGGGCCGGTATGTTGCGCACAGTATCTTCCCATCTTCCTTGTGGCTAGCGATTGTGTCACGCAACACCTTGAAAAGCTCTCTGACCGACTTATATGCGTAGGGTGGCCGTCCGACTAGTGAAACAACTAAGAGAAGTTTTTATATAACGAGCATTGTTAGCTTAGCTGGATCACCATGCCCTCATGCTATGTGATATGTCCTGCATGTGATGTGGAATATTCCTAAGTCGATAGATTTTGTTGCACGTCGCATTCTAGAACAATTCCATTGATCGTTCTAGATAAAGACGGCTGCATTACTAACTAGCTTACACTTCCGGATGGACTAGAGCGAAACAATCTTCGTCTAGCTGTGACCCAAGAGCCACCAAAGGCCAGGGAAGGCCAAGGAACAATATTTTGCATCATTGAACCACCGCCCGTAAGCAGACTGAGCTCGCCCATCAAGATAAGAAAAGGGCAAGGCTAGCTTTCTCCCTCGTGAAGATCATCGAAGATGCCATCTTGCGAAGGACAAACGAATTTAACTCTTTATATTTACTTGCTTAGCTAAGAATGATCAATGAAATGAACCGGAACATTTTGTTACGACTCATATGATTAGAGGACCTTAATTAAGCTCAACCAGTGAGACTGGGCATAAGAAGTAGAAACGAAGTCATGTGACCGAGGACGCTAAGCTGTCAAAGAGTTTGGTATAACCCGGGGCTCTAGGACCCTAGGGGCCCCAGAGACTCCTTAAACCCTAACGTACGAAGGCTTTAGATAACTTAAGATGTTTCCTTACTATTACAACTTATATAATCAAAGGACCTTAGGCTTAACCAATGGAATGACCATTGAAAGTAGAACCGAGGTTATGTGATTATATCCACGTTGTAGAGTCTCAGGAGTCCTAGACACTACGAGCTCTAGTGTACGAAGACTTTATATAACTTAGGATGTTTCCTTTCCTAGATAAGAGCTTTGTACCTAACTTAAATAGTAATTTATACTTATAACTTATAATAACTACTTAAAAAATATATTAAAGTAAAAGTTAATAATTAAGATATTTATTTAAATACTAAGCTAAGAAAAGAACTTTAGTTTAACTTCTTTCTTATAATATATACCTTATCTAAAGCAATTCTAGCCTTTACCAAAAAAAAATATAAGTCTTAGTACTAGCTAGGGTTAGTAATAGAAGATATTTAGAGGGAGAGAAGAGTGATAAGTCGAGTTATCCGTTTGAGGTAAGATAAGGGTGTTAAATTCTACTACCTACCGTCTACAATTCAGTTATAGCCTTTAATATACAGTCTAGTTCGAAATCAACCTCAGTTTAGGAATACTTAATTAATTTTTACTTTACCCTACATTTTATGTGCATTGGCACCTATTTGAACAAATCTAAAATCTTATACTCTAACACCGCTCGCAATACCATTTATTAATTTCCCCGCATCCTCTGCTTTTTCCTGGTTTGTGATTGCTGCAGAAACAAAACCTACATATAGCTTGCTGGGCTGCAAAACTCGTGACAAGTATTCGGGATGAAACTGCACACCTACATACCAAGGATGATCTTTGAGCTCGATAATCTCCATCCGAACACCATTCTGATCTTTGCCAATGAAATGAAGACCAGCTTTGCTAAGACGCTCGATGTACTCGGGGTTAACTTCATATCGATGACGGTGGCGCTCAGTGATGACTTTCTTCGCGTATAATTTCCGTACCTTAGACCAGTCGGTTCCTTCTTGGAAGACAGTTGGTCGGCTGCCGAGTCTCATTGTGCCACCCATGTTCGTCCTGTCAACCTCCGGCATAAAGATGATCACTGGGTTCGAACACTCCGGAGATAGCTCGATTGAACCGGCTTTGGGGATATTGCACATGTGGCGTGCGAACTCGATGACTGCAATTTGCATCCCTAGACATATTCCTAGGTACGGGACTTTGTTTTCTCGGGCCCACTGTGCAGCTGCTATCATTCCTTCTGTACTTCGTTCACCGAATCCACCAGGCACGAGGATACCATCTGCTCCGCGGACTTTGCTCCACGCCTGGACATAGTCTTTTTCTGAGGATGCGAGACATCGTTCTTCCAAGTGTGAGGCGTCGACGACAATGAGGTTGAGTTTGCGTTGGCAAGCCATAACGGAGTGCTCTAATGACTTGAGAACGGATATGTAAGAGTCCATGAAGCCGGTGTATTTGCCAACTAGGGCTATTTTTACGCTCTTCCAAGAGTCGCTCCGGGGTGTCGTTAGGATTTTCCAATCTTTCCACATATTGGCCCCAACTGTAGTCTGTTGTGGAGTTTTTGCCATGAGGTCAAGACACAGTAATTTAGAGATTGAAGCGAGTAGACCTTGTTCTTCCAATAGAGCTGGGACCAGATATGTAGACGCGACATTGTGAACAGCTATGATCTCAGCTGGTGCCATATCGCACGATATAGCAATCTTATCTAACGTAGATTTCTCGAGTTGTACTTCACAGCGGCATGCAATCTTCAGTATGTTAGCAGAGCAACACTTTAGACCAAACATACTTACCAGATCTGGCTTCAGGCCAGTAGAAAGCACAGCTCGCACAGCCGACTGCGTAGGCTTCGTCTTTTGCTCACCGTTAATTATCACGGGAACCAAAGTGACAAGAATGTGCATCCAGTTGTCCTTTCCAACTCTCCCTCGCAACCTCCTCATCGCTTCCAGGAAGGGTGCATTTTCTATATCACCTGCCGTTCCCCCAAGCTCGATTACGCACACGTCTGGCACCTTTTCTGTCTCATCAACTGGAATCAGCGCGACTCGCACTATCCAGTCCACTATCGCATCAACGACATGGGGAACGATCTGGACCGTTTTGCCCAAATATGCTCCGCGCCGCTCGGCTTGAATAACTTGCTGGTATATTTTGCCAGTAGTGATGTTATGCTCACGAGTCAACGTGATGTCCAGGTAGCGTTCATAGTTACCCAGGTCGAGGTCGACCTCACCACCGTCATCGAGAACGAACACTTCGCCATGCTCGGAAGGTGCCATAGTTCCTGCGTCGACGTTTATATAAGGGTCGATTTTGATCATTGTAGCGCTCAAACCCATTGTCTTGAGAAGCAGGCCGCTACTGGATGCTTTTGGCGTGATAAGTACGTTTCTGCGAAAAGCTTTCTCAAATGGATCTTACCAATAATACCCTTTCCCACACCGCTAACCACACCTATACCTGGGTCAGGTAAATGTATGAGAACTAGAGACTCTGCTTATTTACCTCCTGTTACTAAGATGTACTTCATTTTCGAGTTTGTGGTGCTTGCACAAGTAATTGGTAGGGTTATTAAGCGCGTGAGCAAAAATAATTTTTAAAGTCTAATGTAGTATGAGGAAAAGATATTATAAGCTATTCTTAATTAGGAAAAGCGGCGTCAGGTCCGACAATACTCCATTTTCGAACTTTGCTGAAGAGGAATGAGTCGCGGCCAATAACAAAGCAATCGTTTCATGCGTTCCATTCTATTAAAAGCGGTAATCACCTACTTGATTTAACATGACGATCATGTTCCCGAAGCGATTGTAGATTGCGAAACGCTCGAAAGTCGATAGAGATACAAATCGACCTCAATGGAGGAGTTTATCTCCCTCCATCGCTAGTGCCTTACCAACTTCCAGGAGAGATCTCAAGTGAGTTACAGCTAATAAACCTGCCTACTTACTGTGCAATATAGTACTTTCGACGATTTTGATTGTTAAGAACTTGGTAGGGGAGATTAGAACTAGTCGGCCTCTTTGATACAGAGACACGGGTGTATATGCGCTTTCTTACAAGTTGTTTTATGAGCCAAATGTAAATTCGGACTTGAGTTTAAAGGTTGTGGGTTGAGAGGGTTAGAGAGGTTGACTCTCTCATGTATTACAGCATCGTCAGCCAGCTCAGCCATTGCTTGATTTTGGGTTATCGCAGCTGGATGAAGTGGGTGGGGGGTTATTGTGCTCGACGAGGACATCGCTACATGTGCAAGTTGAATTGGTGCAGGAAGGTAAGGCCGAGACTGAGACTGGGCGTCGCGCAGGCTAGCCCGGCAGACAGAAAGAAAAGAGATGAATTGGAGTGTGAAGGAAGTAAGGAGTAAGAGTTGTTAGCGAGGTGAAGAGGGAACGAGGCAGGGCTCTTAATAGACGACGTCGAAAAGCTGTTCCTCGACGAAGCGAGTACGCCTTGCCCGAACGGGTAGCGCACGCTATGCCTAACGTAGCCTCGTTTAAAACTAGACAAGGGCAACCCCCCAGAACCCGCGCCTTGCTAGCTATGACGGCGGAATCAAGGCAAAGGTCGATGCTTGAAGTTTAATAATCAAAGTATTTTATTGAAAACACTAAGCTAAAGAGAAAGGCAGAGAGCCTAGTTACGGCTTTTTATACCTTTTAGTCGAATAATATACTCTTACAGTACGAAAAGCAGGGTTAAAGCGATGAGGGGAGGATAGGTTTGAGTACTAGGTCTCATAGACTGGTGTTAGGTTTGTGAAGGAGAGCAAAGATGAAATGAGAAGAATGGAGTGTAAGAAATCGGAAGAGAAATATATAAAGCTTCCCTGATCTTTGCCCTGGATGAATCGAGATATTTTCCTGGCCGAAATTGTCATTAAATCATATATACTCTAAGAATTCGGCCTAAGAATTTATTCAGAAATCTGAACTAAACTGGTGACCCTCTCCTCTCCCTCTTCTTTTTCTCCCTTGATATTCTTCCACTCCATCCCAAAACTCACGAGGAATGCCCCTCCCCCCGCCACAATTGGCAATAAAAACGACCTCATCAATGCAAAATTGTATGTCTCTAGTACCTTCGGTAACAGCACCACATCAACATTCTTCCTAATTTCTGTAGCACCAGCTGCAATAAGCCTTACTGGGTTTACTCCCGGTATCTTGCTTAGTTGTTCCTGCAAATTATACGATACGAGATTTTGCGCAATAGTAATCGCCACTGCACCCGCAAAATTCTGCGAGAAAATAATAAGTGCACTACCAGTAGGGATGTCTTCGGCGGGAAGGACGTTCTGTACTACCAAATAGGGAATCTGGACACCGAGTCCAAGTCCAAATGCAGCAACAACTTGGTATCCAAACCACTCACAAAAACGGGTGTTGACATGTAAAGTGTACAAGAGCCCCGACCCAATAGTGACGAAAGCTCCCCCGAGTATCATCAAAGGGACGTACTGTCCGTACATGGTAATTGTAATGCCAGTGACGCATACGCCTAGACTCATGGATATGCAATATGGAAGAAGGCGGATTCCTGATTCAACGGCTGTGGTTCCTTTGATCGCTTGGAAATAAAAGGGAAGGTACACAACATGGACTATGATAGCAAAGCCGCAGCAGGCGCTAAAGAGGTTGGAGGCTAAGAGGCTGCGGTTTGCGAGGAGCCGTGGGGGAATAGTAGCTCTAGAAGTGAGAGGAATAAGTATAAATTTCATGGTAGGTGAATGATAAACTTACTTGTCCCCTTTGCGAATCTGTACGAAAATGAAGCCACTGATCAAGATACCGAAAGCAATCAGATAACCCCACACCTTCGGGCTTGACCAGGGGGCTGTGGTTCCACCACGTTGTAAAGCTATCTGCAGGAAGACTATTGCGGGGACCAAACAGAGCGCTCCCTGTAGATCTAGCCTCTTAATCTTTTCCTGAAGCGGGAGATCAGCATATTCAGGGATTTGGGACTTGAAGGTCGTTAGGATGACGACAATTATGAGTGCTCCTATGGCTAAGAAGTCACCATGTAAGATTAGTAAGGGCAGCAATTCCAAGGATCGTCCACGAATAGCTTACGCAAATTAATCCAAAAGCAAAACCTCCAAGTCAGCCTCTTTGAGTCGGTAATTATGCCCCCAAGGAGAGGTCCAGCTACTCCCGCGACGGCGAACATACTCGTCACGATCCCAATATAAAGCGGTCGTTTCCTCAACGACATTGAATGCACAATCACTAACAAAGTCCCAGAGTACAAACCCGCAAAGCCAGCTCCCGCTACTGCACGTCCAATGATAAGAGCTAGAGATTTGGGTGCAGTGGCACAGATGATGGATCCTGCTTCAAATATGAGCAAGGATATGACGAAGAGCCACTTAGTGCTGAAGTAGGTGTAAATTCGCCCGAAAGTGGGTTGGGCAACCATCTGAGCGATGCCGTAGGCGGATTGATAGAGAGCTATGTCATTGAGGCTATCGAATTCAGTGGTGATTTTTGGGAGGGCGGTTCCTTGTAACCAAAGATAAGTGGTGTGAGCGGTGTTTTGAAATTTACAAGAGAGGGTTTAACTCACCGAGGATGTTCTGATCTAATCCAGCCACAAAGACTGTACCCATGAGTGCAATTGTCAAGATTATGAATGGGAAACCCTTGGGATATGTATTTTTCTTCTCTTCTTCAATCGTACCCGAAGGATGTCCTTCTGGTATGGCCATTCCACCGATACCTGTCCCTGAGTTAACATCTCCGGTCTCTATTTTCTCAATCCTACTTGCCCCTGGCTCAATTAGGATTGTCACTTTCTCTTCAGACATAATGCTCTCTGAACTAAAAAGAAGAACATTGAATATAAAATCCTAAAATTAGTCTTCAAAAATAAACGGCGTGCACTTAGGAAATCATCGTTTGGAAACGAGCGGTCGGTCATGGAAACCACGTAACTTTGGGGGCGGGCTCGGCTAGTCGTCCCGCCACTACCGGGAGTAAGCACTAGGCACGAATGTGGGCTCGTTGAAGGGTTTCGTAGAATATAAGCGGAGGACCTAGTTCCGTCTATGGTGTACAAGGAATACCTCAGGTTGGCAAATTTAACGTCTTGCGCAATAAATGTTATTCAGTCTATTTCGATATCTCGTATTAGAAATTAGGGTAAATATTGTTTCCAAATCTGAATATTGGTGTGTGAAGTTAGAGCGGGAATGGGAGGGTGTTTAGAGTAGACTGTTTGTTTCGCCAAGTTCAAATATCAAAAGATGAACCGAATCTTAACAGAAACCCCAATTTCCCAAATACCTCCATTATCTTTTTTTTGGCAATACATGAAAATACAAAGAACTGCATTTTCGTTTTTAATAAATCTTTGAGGTGGATACCTTCACACTGTAGAACTTCTGATAAGTAACAAGCATTCGACGTTCAATCTTGGGAGCGTTGTCTCACACGCCTCACACGCCCCAGAATGATAAATTCAATAAAGATATCACAACACCTATTGTGAAAAGCTGATCCTCTTTACTCAATCCAGGAAAGACTTGACAACTTCAGCAGCTCTCTCAATACATCTGCAGAATTCGTCGGCTTTTCCTCCGGCGTTAACAATAGAGAATCGAACGCTGCGAAGGAATATAGTCAGTCACATTTGCACTTAAAAATTTGCAAGTTTGTAAAGCTCAGAAATTATGCTTACCTGCCATCCATGACATAGTAAACCAACCAGATTGCCTCCGGATTGGTAAGAACAAATCCAACCTCGGAGAACATTTCATTACTAATGCCAGTCATAATCTTAAACGATCTCACCTTTCTCCAAGCAACATCCGTCGCAAAGAGAGTCGGCTCCGGTTCATCGTCATGTCTTACCCACTCCAATGCCGTGAATGTACGATCATAAGCTAGCCCCCTTTGACCTTTCGCCACCCCATTAGCATGGCTTTTCGCTGCCTTGTAGAAGAGTTTGCGGATGAGTTGTTTAGAGGATGTGATATTTGTAGCTGCATCACAGAATGCAACAACTGGTGGTGTTGCGACTTGAATGATATCTGGGCGTCCTTGGTGGTAATGCTCCATAGAAATGGCTTGCCAACAGTCAGGATTATATCCGAAGAACAACCGCGTTGCAAGTTGAATAATCATTTCCCAGCCGCTCTTCGGTGGGAGACGGTGAGATTCGAGGAGCGAGGATCCAAAATCTGGGTATACAAGACAAGCGAATTCCACCGGAGCAACTGTGGAGATATATTCCTTTCGGGATCTCGCGATTTCGGCGTCAATTTCTGGACTTGTATGGAAGATATATTCCTCCAGGGCAATCTCACCAGAGAAATTGCCCGCCGAGCCATTCAAAAGCAAATCTGGTCTGTGTTCTTCAATTGCTTCTACGATAACTTTGTTGATGCTTGCCATAGTAGTACCATCGACCATCGAATGTTCACCCAAGAAACCTGAGACACCGTTACGACATACTATGAATTCAACAGCTTTGTCAAACCATCGGTTGAAACCATCACCAAGGAGAAAGGAATTCATCCGCTCTTTAGGAGTTGTTGGCGCAGTATTATCAAGGCAAATGATGAACGAGCATGCTTCAATCACATGAATGGTTACTGCATTGATGGGATCCGCTTTTACCAGCCCAAAGACCTGATCTATTGTTAGTGTCAAGTACATTGAATTCCGATAGCCAAATGGATGAAAACATACCCTTGCCCAAGAGTCTCGCTCATCCGTTGTCAAAATGCTAAACCAAGAATCATTCGTAGCCCCATTTAGAATCGCCTCGAACGTTGCCTTCAGCTTGAAGTATGGCACCACATATCCATCCTCTTTCAACATGATCTTGAAGACATGGCCGCGATATAATGCGACCATGTAGTCGTTGCCAGGATATCTGTTAGTCGCATCTGTCCCAATTCGAGGTTCACGACATGTGTTAAAGAGCCACTCATGTCCACGCATGCACAATGGGTGCTCGTTCAGATAGTCTGGCTCTAACTCACCCGTTTCGAATTTTTGTTGAAACCCAAAAGCAGCCAAAGCAATGACGGTTGCTCTTTCGGATTGTGAATGAGCGATATCGATCAGTTTGTGCGCTCCGCCGATATTGGATTTAAGCAGCGAGTATCGCCGATCCAGGTAAATTGTTCGGGTTGATATTCCAAGCATCCAGTTCTCGATCTTGGGATCATTTTTCTTTTCTACTAGCCGATTATAGAGTTTTTGGCCGATGCCGCCTGGCTCCTGAAATTCTTGAACTGCTTTGAGGGTATTCTCGTACTCTTCGTCCGTCCAGTGAGCCCGACAATCTTCCAAGTAGTACTTCATGACATCTGCCAAGTCAAGGAGTGGATATACTTGTAGTTTTTTAGCACGCTTGCAACACTTATGCTGGTGGTCTGGAATGTTTCCCTCGATTCTAACGGCAGCCTCTTCCTTATTTTTCTGAGCTTGTACATTGAAAAGCGCCGATCGATGAGCAGCCGCCTCAGCCAGGGCTTTAATGCTGGGCATATCGAGGATTTCGGACGTTTCCATCTGACTCTGAAATGTTCTAGAAATCCAATTCTTGAGCTCGATAGCAACAAGGGAATCGAGACCAAAGTCCAAAATAGGGGCATCTAAATCGATGTCTGCGTAATCAACTGCCACAAGAGCGGAAAGCCTATTTGCAATCGCCATAACCATACGTTCATGCACCTCCTCCATGCTCATATCATGTGTAATTCCGATATGAGCATTTGTCCTATCGTAGTTCTCGCCTCTAAGAGTATTCTCGTCCTTCATTGATATAAGATGGCTGAACATAGGGTTTGCTGAACCGAACTGATCGAGTGAGTAAGCCAAAGCCTTTCCATCTAATCCTGCGAGAATTTGTGTGGATCCATCCTGGCGGCAGCGGTCACTAAGAGCGTACTCCAACAGCGCAAAAAGCTCCTCCATTGTTATGGGAACAACCCCTTGACGATACATACTTTGTTGCCGCCCGGGATTCTGAACATCGACATCCGAACCTGCGATCAAAGGAAGATTTAAAGCAACGAAATGCGTTTTAGAGCCGACTCGACTATTTGCCAGTGCGTCTTGATATGCACATCCTGCGGCGTAGTTGCCTTGTCCTCTATTTCCTACGATACTGGTTGCCGATGAGAACATGACAAATGAGCCTAGGGTGTCGTTTTCAAAGGATTCGGCCAGGTTTCGAGTCCCGATAAATTTCGGTCGTACGGGTACCTCAAAGTCAACTAAACTCATCTGCTCGACAACACCGTCCTAAATTAAATTAGTTAGTATCCCCATAAACTCCAGATTTAGTATAACGCTCACCTCCAAGACCATTGCTGCTTGAATAACAGCCCTCACCGGGGGCAACGATTCTCGGCAAAAAGCTGCAGCTCTCTTAACTCTAGAAGCGGAAGTCGTTAGTATTTTCACTTTTACATAAGCAGCTGAATTAAAACAACCAAGGCTTACTGTGAGATTTCCGTAATGTCGCAGACAAGTGTATGGAGTTTAGCTCCAATCACGAGGAGCTCTTCCTTAAATTCCCGTATCTGGTCAGTTTCCACAGCCCTCCTAGATAGGGAGACGATATGATTTGCCCCATGTCGAGCCAAGAATCGAGAGATGTTTCTCCCCAAGTCACCTAATCCCCCAGCTACTACAAAAGTAGCTGGATTGCTAAGACTCGAAACAAGTTTAGGGGATAAACTCTTCACCGTTGTCGTTTCGTCTGCTACCAGAACCACTTTTCCAGTGTGCTTCCTTCCCTGGATAAGTCGGAAAGCATCCTCAATGCTGCCAACTGGCATCAGATTCAACGGTCGAACTGTTTTCAACTTGCCTTCTTCAAACATTGAAAAGATCCTAGCCGTAATCTCGCAAAGCTCTTGTGGCCTATCTTCCGTGAGGACGCTGAGATCGAACGCCGCGAAGGTGACTGTTCTCGCAAAAGGAGCTAGGTCGAGCTGAGCGTTCTGATAAATGTCAGATTTTCCAATCTCTATGAAAGTACCCATTCTCGCAATGCAGGACCAAGAGTCAGTCAAAGCCTCCCCCGAGAGAGAGTTGAGGACAACATCAACCCCTTTCCCATTCGTCAAGCGGAGGATGGCCGACTTGAAATTTCTGGCCCTGCTAGAAAATATTTGGCTCTCGGGTATATTGTATTGATCAATGATCATCTGACGTTTCAAGGTGCTGCCAACGGTGGTGAAAATCCGAGCCCCAATATTCTGTGCAATCATAATTGCTGCCTGACCAACACCTCCGGATGCTGCGTGAATCAAAACGGTCTGGCCTTCCTTAAGTCGAGAAATTTCAACAAGTGCATGGTATGCTGTCATGAAAACAATCGGTATTGAAGCCCCTTCAACAAAGGATATGGAATCTGGTAGAACATGGGCACGGTAGCCACTGACTCTGGCACGGCTTGCAAATGGGGTTGCATACCAAGCGCAAACCCGATCCCCCACATGGAAGCGGTCTATGTGGCTGGCTCCAACAGCTGTCACGGTACTGCTGCATTTGCCTATAATCTGATCTGCTGATTTCATCTGACTGAGGGCGATGTACACATCTTTGAAGTTCACTCCAAAGGCTTTTGTCTCGAATTCGAGCTCATCCGGGCCAAGGGGTGTCTGAGGTAAGGTGTCATCGACAAACACCATACTATCAAGCAAGCCTGGAGTTTCCACACTCAATTTTAAAGATCTTTCAGGTTGGTGAAAGAGCGAAGTCTCTTCTTTTTGTTTGGTGTCCTTAATCCAACCGTTGAATTTTGCAGCTGGTACACATCGAGGTATAAGTAGTTGATTGTTGCGGTACACATACTCCGGCTCAATTCCGCGTATTTGGCATGGAGAAGCGTAGCAGGATGAAAACAGTACCGAAGATATTACGTTAACAATATTTGAACAGTCGTCGACGATACTCTGTTGAATGTCAATTGTTTGAAAGATGGAGGACCCACTCTCAGCTCTAGCAACGCGCTCCAGTCCAGTTAGTAGCCCCTTTTCAGGATTCCGAAGGGCATTGACACTCTCCTGGACAGTTAGCCAGAGAACTCTGACTGTTGCTGTTAGTATCGAGGTTATTTCCTTGAACCTCTCCGATGTTTGGTCTACGAGCAACCTGGTATCAAGGTCAGCAATTTTTACGTTTCCTAGAAGGAAGGAGCGGACGTACGGCTTTTCCCCGTCGTCTAGAATAACATATACGGCATCCTTGTCTATACTCTTCGAAGCCCATGAGCTGAAAGAGGCCTCAAATCCCTTGCTTTGGAGGCTTCCACACAGATCGCTGGCAAATACTTGGTATGCTTTATTTCCGTTCACGATGGTTTCTGCACGCAAGATCTTCACGACACCCAACTTGGCCTCGCCATCTTGTTCGAGAACCCTCGTTTCGGACTGCAAATTAGTGGTTGAGATCATCATAGATGCTCTGCCATCAAGAACATCTGTGTTGACCTCAAAGGTACCAAAACCAGCTTTCACAACTGCTTCTTGCCATTGTTCCACGGAAAGAAGGGGACTGTCTATTCGTCCCTCACCAATACCTAGACTTGTAATTAGCTAGTTACCAAGGTCCATAGATTTAGTTTATTACCTGCCCACCAACCAGGAACTGTCCCGAAGACACAGTTGACCCAAGCAGTGAGTCGAGTAAGTTCAATTAGGATGAGTCTCCCGCCTGGCTTCAGGAGTTTGTACACGTTGGCCAAAGTGGTAGATATTGAGCTCGTGGCGTGAAGAGCAATCGAGGCCACGACAATGTCGTATGAATTCTGTGTAAATCCTTGTTCATTAGGGTCCTTCTCGATGTCAAGAACCTTGAAGTCAACAACTTCAGACCACTCATTGAGACTGGGCTGAACTTTCTCAAAGAAAGCAGAAGATATATCGGTAAATGTGAAACTATTTAGCAAGACTTCCTGTTGGTGGGTAAAGGCCTTTAGTAGTGGTAAGGTCGCACTCCCAGTGCCAGCTCCAACCTCCAGAACTTTCATGTGTGGGTTTTTGAAAGATGCAAGCTCGAGATATTGGGCCATATGTGAGTGACACTGAACTGCCCATACATTCGATGCGTAGAATCGAGTGAGGACATCACCTTCCAACATGAGGGAAAGCGGTTCCACCTTGCCCGTGAGGATAGACAACAGATTTGGGCCGATTCTTGACAACAAGTCCACTTCCGGGCCCGTCCCTTCTAACCTCTGAAGACAAACCTGAACATCGGATGGAGAGGCTTCTTTGGTGATGGCAGTGCATTCATCCGAATTTTGATATCTTCTCATCCAATCAAGTAAGGCGATATGATGTGAGCTAGAAACAGTGACGCTACGTTCATCTATGTCATCGAGGCATTGACTAATATAAAGTGAGGCCGCTCTCTCAAGAAGGCGCATTTTTGCTTCGGGAGATAAAATATCGGCAGCGATAGATTTAGCAACGGGTTTCATTAGAACATCTTTTGGGACAAAGTCGACGTCTGGTTTCCAACTAATCTGGAAACAGGACCTGTTCTCAAATGGTTCCGCCTTTGCTGAGCTCTGAGTTTGTCCGATGGCACGCAACTCTCCACGGAGAACTGAAATCACGGGATTGAATTCAGAATCTTCCCCAGTTTGGAAGACGTTGCAGTCAAAGGTAGCTGACCTTGGCCCTTCAGGATGTAGCGAGCTAGTTACCAACAAATTTTCCGCCGGTGTAGTCGTTAGACTGGCGGAAATAATGATTTCCCCAAGCTGAACAGGCATCACGCCTTTTGTACCACAGTGTCGAGCGAATAACGCGACATCAATGTGAAAAATTGCATCGAGGGTTGTAGAGTGTATCGCATCCTGCGACATAAAGTGTGATGGCATAGAAGCTGCAGCGTCTGGAACTTGAACTGTGCCATATCCTTCTTTCCCACCGAAATGGAGCTCTTTCACAGCGGCGAAGGTCTCGCCGTACGAATTGCCATTCGTTTGGAGACTGCCGTACAAGGCCTTTGCGTCCATGGCGACAAGGCACGTCTCCTTCAATCTATTAATCTGTTCTCTTTTTGTCGTTATTGCGATTTGCGCTTCCCGAGTGCCTTCAACTTCATCAGCAATAGAAACATACTCTGTTTTAATTGATCCTCGGCAGTGTTCACTCCAGATCCCACTATCTGATCGAGAGAACACTTTGAAAGTTTCCCAGGTCCCAGCGTTGCGCTCAGGTTTTAGAGTGAGCTGAACTTCAACAGTGCCAGGATCTGGAATAACGAGAGCTTTGGAGAAGGTGACCTCCCTCATTCGATAATTAAGTGCATTTCCCGGTGTTTGGCGATCAAGGTTAATTTGACGGACTGCCTCCAATGCCATGCACATGTATCCTGCTCCAGGAAAAACGATCATATTATCAATAACGTGGTCTCGGAGCCATGGCAGTTGGTCGATACTAAGTATATTTCTCCAAATAGGCTCCAGGCTTGATGAGGCTACGACTTTAACACCTAATAGATCGTGGTTGGGATATTTCCGTAGGCGGTGCTCTTTGCTAAGTCGAGATTCAGACCAGTACGTAGTTGAGTGATCCCAGGAATACGAGGGCAAGTTGACTAGTACATGGCCAGCGCTAAATCCATTTTATTAGCTTCCTTACGCCATCATATAGAACAGTGCGAAATTGGGAAAATGAGATAGGATGCTAATTACTTTTTTGAGCTGAGAAGGTTAGCAGCTTCAACGTTCACTTTACAACCAAATTCGAACAATCGGCCACTCAGGACAAGCACTGTCTGAATGGCGTTCTCCAAGCGCACAAGAGTCGGGAGATAAGTGTACTTGAAGGATCCGAAATTCTGATTGTTAATTGTTTGTCGTGTTGGCCCTGAGAGAGCACCTAGTAGTTCTACAGGTTAAAATTTTCCTGGCCACATTACAACCACTGGTGTTATATCTCGGGAAATAAAATTCACTTACTATGAGGTCCAAGTTCGATTAGAATGTGCTGTGTTGTCGTTTGAGTTCTTGTCTGCTGCGTTTTACACAATGTCTCCAAGGCATCGCTGTATCGAACCTTTGAGATCATATTATCGACCCAGTAGGACGCTCCAAACCCAGAACATTTCTCTTCACCAGTGACAGATGAAAAGAATTTGACACCCGCTCGTGGCTCCGCTGCAGCTATCAAGCCGTCAAGAGACTTAAGATAGTCTCCTGAAACAGCCTTCATGTGATAAGAATGATATGCAGTGTCAACCTTGAGTTTCCTGTTAAAAATTGTTTCGGCAGAGCTATCCAAGAGCAACTTCAGCTCATCGATTCCGCTGGCATCACCAGAAATAGTCGTGCTAGATGGACTGTTGACACAAGCCACAGAAATGATGCCCGTCTTGATTTGTGTGATATATTTCAGAATTTCGGCCTCTCCCATTCCGACGGCAAGCATGGCCCCTCTGGACTTTATAACACGTCGGCAAGACTCCGCGGTGAATCCACGGTGGTATGATACTTTGAGTGCAGCTTCATGGGTTAAGACACCAGTGGCGTAACCCGCACCAATCTCTCCTGAAGAATGTCCGAGAACGGCTTGAGGAGTGATGTCAAAACTTCCAAGTAAGTCGACAAGCGCAATTTGCAACGCCGTTGTTAGGGGCTGCGAAATGTCGCTCCGGTCAACCAGACTAGTTTGTTTATCACGAAGGAGTTCCTCAGTCAGACTCCAAGATGCTCCTAGGCTCTTCAAGATAGTTTCGGATTTGACCATAGACTCACTGAACTTAGATTGCATCAAAAGGAGCTCCCGTCCCATGGCAAACCATTGAGCACCCTGCCCAGTAAACAAGAATGCAATTCGGGAATCATGGGCTTCTTTGGTGACTCTGTACTGAACCATCTTTGAGGCGAGATCCTCGCAAGTTGTAGCAACAAAGCTACTTCGCCATTGCATGAGCGATCGACGAGAAGAAAGGGTAAATGCCAAATCCTTCAAGCAAGTCTCTCTATCGCGTTGAGAAACAACCCATTCTCGAAGTTTGTCTACGACACCTGAAAGTGAGCTTTGAGATTTTGCCGAAACGACAAATAGTTTTGGTAAGTTGATTTTGGCATCTTCGCTTTCGTTTGTTAAACCGTTTGCTCTCCCGGTTAGAATGCCACTAGCAGTGCCATTTGCGATGTCATTTGAAGCTCCGTTCGGTTTACTATTTATGTGAACACCTCCATCAGGAATTTTGATATCAACAGGCTCAAAGCCATCCCGACTGTCTTGAATAGAGGACTCGAGGATTACGTGCACGTTCGTACCACCGTATCCAAAGCTGTTCACTGATGCCCTACGTAATGCGGACTCAGGCCAATTGTATACCTTTGTAGGCACCTGAAAGTGATCAGTTTTAGCTTGGAAATTGGCATTATGTCAGCTTACAATAATATTACGCTCCTTGAGAAGCAAGCCATCCTTCGGAATTTCAAAATTCAAATGGGGTGGAATCAACCCATTTTCCAAGACCAAAACTGTCTTGATCACGGCAGCCAGTCCACTTGCACTTTCCAGATGACCCAAATTGGTTTTGACGGAACCTACAAAGAGAGGATCCCTGCGATTCCTGCAAAATGTGTTTGCGATGGCAGCAATTTCAATAGTATCCCCAGCAATAGTGCCAGTTCCATGAGCCTCAACATATGGTGTATCTCGTGGGTCCATACCAGCAGCTTTATATGCAGTGCGAATCAAAGATTCCTGCGAACCTTGGTTTGGCAAAGTGATTCCCGCGGTCTTTCCGTCTTGATTGGCAGCAGTATTGCGAATGACTGCACGGATTGGATCTCCTGCCGCTATAGCATCGTCTAAGCGCTTCAAAATCTGGTGGGTTTCGAGTTAGCATTTCCCTACCCAGAAAACAGTATTAGAGCCAGAAAACACCTCAGCCATAAATAGAGACTTAAAGGATACGTACAATGGTAGCAACTCCTTCACCACGCCCATATCCAGCGCCACGATTGTCGAAGGTGTAACATTTGCCGTCACCGTTGAGAACTCTGTTCAGGCTCATCGCCTGCATAACATCAGGGCTTAGAAGAAGATTGGTCCCCCCCACAAATGCTAAACCGGACTCCTTAGCTCGGAGATTTTGGCAGGCCAGGTGCAAAGCAGCAAGACTTCCAGAGCAACCAGTGTCCAGGGCTATTGATGCACCTTTCAGGTCAAAGAGATATGAAATCCTATTCGCGATAATGGCAGTTCCAGTACCGGTCATTGTATATGGAGGGATTCCTTGTGTATCTTTGAATATGTTCATTTCGTAGTCCCTAACAAAAGAAGCAACAAAGACCGCTGCGTCTGAACCCCTGATGTCTTCAAGTCGAATTCCAGCATTCTCAAGTGCCTCATAGGCTGCTTCGAGCAAGACACGTTGCTGAGGATCGACGACATTAGCCTCTGAAGGCTGAATACCAAAGAAACTAGCATCAAAAGCTGATATGTCGCCATCTAAGAAGTGGCCACCTCGATGGTTGTTTGCATCTCTGGCATGGATATTTGGATGGTAAAAAGACTCGGAACTCCAACGATCAGCGGGCACTGGAGACCAAGCACTGCGGCCGGCTAAGAGCATTTCCCAGAGTTTTTCTGGTCCGTTGGCGCCTCCTGGGAAACGAGATCCCATGCCTATGATGGCTATCGGGATTGGATGTTGATCGGCCATTCTTTTCGAGTTCAAGTTCATATAGCAGAAAGTGTAATTTGGGTATTGGAATTATATGGTGCTAAGGAGATGAAAGATAACGACAAGTAAATTTAAACTCCTCAAAAAGTAGCTGTCTATTTGACAAGAGCTTGAGAAATAAAGTCTATTAGAAGTCAGCAAATTAATTATCGCTTATTAAGCTGGCCGTACTTTGTCAATGTTCATAAGCTTCCTATCAATAGGGAAGGCTAGGTATCGATTTCTCACAAATGATCAAGAAAAACTTCTTCAAAAGCTCAAATAAGTCTTGATATTTATATCTTAAAATATGGTCTTATCTTTAAAGAGTAGTATCACTACTCTTAAGCGCGTATGAAGCGCGGAACGTCCCAACAAAGGACTTGAGTGCATGAAATGCTTTCGAGGCTCGAAATCAGGCCACATGATGACTCGATACGGGTGATATTTATTGATTTTATCTTATCTCACGAGAATATAAGCGGGAAATTCACTATGTGCGTGAAACTGCGTTTTCTAAGTGAGAAATGGCCGGCTAAGTTCCATGGGATGAGATATATTACACCACCCTAGTTTCTGCCTATAGAAAATGGTTTGAAATCTATAGGTAGAATAAAGCGGTGCAACACATCTTATGCCCTGCGCCGCCAACGCGCCTAGAAGCTAGGAAAAGCAAGTTCTTATTGGCGGAAACCAGATGAAATAAACATTCCCCTAAACTAAGCGCACCATTGCAACTAAAATCCGACGGTCCGGATTCCTAGAGCCGGAAAAAAGGCAGTTGGCTGTTTTTGGTGCCTTACTCGTCTGCCCCAAATGGTTGGCCCCCAAATAGGGGAGACCACCTCAACTCGTCTGCTCAAGCGGGCGGACCACCCACACCGAATACGATTATTCCGTAGACGGATCGGGATCGGTTAAATTCTTCTCGCAACACCCTCCCTCAAAACCCCCGATTTACGCAATTAATTCCTAACTTTCATACTATTAACGTGATAACTATGATTTCAAAATAAATCATTGACTGATAATAAGATTTACCTTCTCTTTAGACATCTGTAGAAAATAATATATAGCAGGGCCATAACGAGAAAATAAAAGGCTCGCGCTCACACCTTCCCCCTTGATTACATGTAAAATTACATCAAAGAACAGTTTCATTTTAGGTGCAATGCCTAAAAAGGGTGTAGCTTTATCGTGAGTTATAGGGGTTCACTCCCCCCATCCCCTCTGTAGTTTACCCGAATCGTCTACAGAATAATCGCAACTACCACCTATATATTTGCCTCAAAATGAAATCCGACTGGTTCAACAGCCGCCGCATATTACGCTATGCAATGGACCGGTAAATTAGAGGTACGACGACACAGGACGACTTACCTAATCTCCAGTGCTGGTAACCTCTGAGTTTTTTCACGACTAGCACACTTTTAACTTTTGAAAACCAGTCACGGCGATTCTAAAGAGAAGTTTCAATCATGGCTGCGCCTTCGCCTCCAAAAATTATTCTGGGAATGGCCCTCGCAGCTCATGATGGCCCTCTCCATCATAACCCAAATTTGCATAATGAAATGCTTGATGTGTTAGCCGCATATGGCGTGAAAGATCTCGATACATCCTCTATATACGTAAGTCACCATGCTAGCCTTGTCACCCTCCGCTTGCTCTGGCCTTGTATAAACTAATCCCGGTTGTTCGTATTATAGGCTGGCACCGAAGAGCTTCTCGGTGAATTAAAAGCGCCAAAACATTTTCGCATCCACACAAAAGCACCAGGTTTTGTACCTAGATGTCTTTCTCGGCAATCCATCATCGATGCCATTGCTAGATCATTGGAGGCCCTGGGAACCGAGAGCGTATGAATTTTGAACTGCTTCAAACAACCGGAAAGATTTCAAGCTAACACTGTTCAGGTTGAAACATACTTTCTACACTCACCGGATCCTGCGACTCCGATTGAAGAGACACTCGATACGATCCAGTTTCTTTTCTCCCAGAATAAATTCAAAAATTTTGGAATATCAAATTACCTTCCCCAAGAGGTCCAGAAAATCCATTCCTATTGTCTTCGGAATGGATACGTCCTTCCGAGTATCTACCAAGGGAGTTATAACCCCATTGTCCGTCATGCAGAATTAGAACTCATTCCACTCCTCCACAATCTCAACATTTCCTTCCATGCATATTCCCCTCTGGCAGGAGGATTCCTCGCCAAATCAGCCTCAAGCATATCCAGCCCATCAGGGGGTTCGGGTCGTTGGAGCAAGGGAAATATTTCCGGAAATATGTATCATAGCTTATATAATAAGCCTGAGATGATAGAAGCTCTCTCGAAGTGGGAACAGGCTGCAGAAATCGAAGGCGCAACGAAAGCCAATTTGGCGTACAGATGGGTGATGTATAACTCCGCCTTAGATGGAAGTAAAGGAGATGCTCTGGTGATTGGTGCTAGTAGTGTCGAGCAGTTGGAAGAGACTCTTGAAGGTGTTGACGAAGGGCGGCTGTCTAATGAGACGGTGCAAAGAATTAATGAGATCTGGGAGATGGTGAAAGATGTGGCACCTTTTGATAATTACCACGGAGTGATAAAATAGTAATTAGTTACTATATTACTTCGTCAGAAGTATTAGACTGAAGCGGAAAATACCAAAATTCAGCTGGAACTCTATATTTCTTCGTAACAGAACTGTTGGTATAAGGCGCATATCATGATCACATGCTTTGCACGTAATCATAGATAAAGACCTTTCATGCTATGCACATAATAAAGACCTTTTATGCTATGATTAGCACAAAGGGGCGCTCTATACTTAGACAGTGCGAAAAAGGTATATAAGGATGTATCTAGCACTACGTAGATAGGAATTAAGGCTACATTAGACCGTGCACTTCATATCAAACCCTTCCCTTGATTCTATGTACAGACTGACTCAAGTTCCTTGTATGACTGTCTGGTCAACCTACGCAACACAGGAGAAAAGGCTGATGATCGATATCATTGCCTCGGGCAATCATACGAGAGAAGAGAATCGATTTCATACCTTGCGGTGTGAAATTCGACTTCTACGATCAATGTGGACATACCATAACCCATTTCGATCACCACGAGTTCTGCCCAGAGGTACAAGAAGTATCAATAAATCCTAACATAACCGCGCCTTCAAAAACGATAATCGATTAGACCTTCCCGATTAATCGCCGACTAAACCCAATCCAACTTAAATGTTTAATAATCAACGAATTCGTCGATATTATAAATGATAAGTGTTTATACTCTAGAGGCCAATCGAGCTATTAAGAGATAAATTATCGTTCTATTCGTTCTAATCTTACAGATGCTCTTATCCCAGAAGATGTTATTCTTAAGAGAAGACCATTTTGGCTTTGGAAACAGGTAAAAGAAGAAACTAAACAGTTACAGATAGCGATATAAAAATTTAAAGCGAAGGCTGCGGCGGCTTAAGTATATAATTAGTATTAATATAACCCTCTAGCCAGAATCTTTAGCTACGACTTTAAAGGCAAATTTGGAACGTTTCTTTCTCCAGTTATAGAAGGAGGAGATAGCTAGCTAGCTATTCCTATATGCAAGATCTGCTCAGCTAAGACTAGCCTGAGAAGATTACCTTGTAGTTATGTCCTTAATATGTCTTATATTAAGAGTTGGTTTCAAACTATGTATACAACTTATACCACCGCATTCTAGTAAACCAAGCTTTACCTAATAAATGCACAGTATATAGTATATAGGCGAACCGACACTAACCGATCATCAGCCTTTTCTCCTATGTTGCGTTAGTTGAGAGTTATACAGGACTTTGAGTCTGTACATAGAAATAAGGGAAGGGTTAAATGAAGTGCACGGTCTAATGTAGCCTTAATAGAGGAGATGGTGAAAGATGTAGCACCTTTTAATAATTACCATAGAGTGATAAAATAGTAAATAGTAATTAGTACTAAATTATGGCACCAACTTGAATTCAGCTACTCAGGTCAGTTCTCCTACTGCGACTGCGGGCGAAACAGATTTACGAATTATGAGTTCAAGTCCAACGAGACCTACGACAAGAGGTACACCCTCCGGCCGGCGACGGGGGCGGGGATGGAGACGGGGTCGTCCGGCAAGGGACCGGGTGAGGAGATGGCGTCAAACTGGGCGTAGATGGTCGAGTACGATTAGAACGACAAAAACTCCGCCTAGGCGAAGATGATATAGATCTAGTATATAATATATTATAATATAGAACTAGAACTTGATCGAGATATCCTAGATCTATAGCGAGTAGAACGAGAGACCCTTTACGGCGAGGAGAGTGATGATCCCGAGGAAGATTATAAAGCCGTCCCCCTTGGTAGTGAGATGCGAGTGGAAGACGCTGAACACCGACAGAGGCGGACCGACCAGCCAGGCCCAAGGTTTTAATACAATAACTTTAATATAGGCTATTAGAGCTAGAATTACCGCGGCTGCTAGCACTAGACTTGCCCTCCAATTGTTCCTCGTTAAGAGATTTGAATTGTACCCATTCCAATTACAAGACCCAAATGAGCCCTGTATCAGTATTTATTGTCACTACCTCCCCGTAATTGCATTGATTCTTTATCTAACAAGTCCACCCGCAACCGAAGTCGGGGCTTTTGGCATGTATTAGCTCTAGAATTGCCACAATTACCCAAGTAAGAATGGACTGCCAAAGGAACAATAACTGATTTAATGAGCCATTCGCAGTTCTGTAGTATAATTGCTTCTACTTAGTGTTGATAGGGTTGGGAATCATATCACATGATTCGACCCAATTAGGACTAGCTTTAGTTTGTTTCACCCTTGAGGTGCAACAACACCATAGACCTAATATACTATCCATCGAACCAAGAACACAATCATCAGGCTGGGTCCTATACGACACTTAGACATGCATAGCTTAATCTTTAAGACAAGCATATGATACTAGCAGAATCAACCAGGTAGCTATCTAGCTAGGGACCGAAGCCCCCCCTCGTCACAGAAACCTCTCAAACCAATCCAACGAAATGCCACGTAAAAACAAGGACGAAATCGATAACCCATGGCAACATCCACAACTCCGGTGTGCAATTCTCCCACCAGGCAGTTCTGGCAAGAATTAGGTACTAATCAAAAGAGTAGAATTTTCAGTTTCCTTCCTCGCACATCCGAGTAATGGGAAAGATGAAGAACAAGCTCAATAAGGCATTAGCTGCGGTAGAGAGATTGGAGAAGCAGGTGGAGAAGAAAGAGAAGACGGAGAAGAAAGAGGAGGAATCTGACGAGGAATAGTGAACTGAAGGGAGAATGAGGTTCAAGAATCCAGAGAATTGAACTTGTATTGTCTGATCTATTGTACAGGAGGAAACTGAGGCTATATATACAGGTGACCTATGTTCTAGACCTCTAGAACAAAAGAGATGAGGTTTGACAAAGTTACCCCTTTGTAGGAATCTGATGAGGAAGATGGTGGTGTTAAGCTCGATTGAGAATCAGAAAAAAGAGATAATTACATAATACAGTGAATACAACCAATCAGACCAAATACCCACCAGTGCCCCGAAGGACAGAGTGAGTTCTCTTATTTATGACTATCTATGTAGACAATCGTTCAGCACACCAGGGACATGGCACCGGCGATCATCAGGCGAAGGACGCCCTCGTTTACGGTCCTGCGAGCAGCTGGAAAGGAGAGAACCCCAGAGCGCCCGGCCGCGCTGATGATGAAACCTGCCCTTCCTCGCCCTCTCGCGCTCCCCGTGCTGCTGCTGGCTTCGGTCTCCTCAGCGAGTCGGGCTCCGAGGCCAGGCGTATCGGTAGAAGAGCCTCGTCTTTCAGGAAGACACGTTGGGGGTGATGGTTGTCTAGTTGTGGGGTACCTATACCTTCTCATACTCTGGCCCGCAACTTGCAAGGCCATTGCCCCAGTGGCGCGGTGCAGGGCCCATTTTCCTTCCGACAGCGTACCTCTTCATAGACGCGCACTTCTCCCCTCCTTCCCCAATTCTCCAGCCTCGATCCCCCGCCCATCGGGCTGGCCCGAGGCGCTTTTCCTCGGTGGCGCAACGCCGAAACCCTCAGTGAGGAAGAATAGAAAGGCTCCCGGCGGCCTAGAGCCTGCGCTCGTCTCTCCCGTATCCCAGGCCGTCCCAGACTCCCCGTCACGCTCAGCAAGATCCTCGCAAACCACGTCCACGAGCCCCATCCAACAGGAGCCGGAAGTCTGACGGCACTGTGGGCCAGAGCACTGCACAACACGACTTGGACGACTATCAAAATAGGATAGATTGCTGCGCTACTGGTTCACATAGAGGCAGCCCCTGCTGGGTGTATTATCTTCCCGAACTTTGCGCGCAGGCGACGGATGGTTGGGGTGGATGGCGAGCCAGGGAAGAGTCAAGTCCAGGCGCGGGGTAGGAGCTGGCCTTCCCCAGGGTGTTCCGCCATTCCAGAAATCCCAAACAGGGTCCCCGGAAGTCGTCCGCACATCATAGCCAGGTGTCCGTCTGCAGGGGCACCTGGCCTACGACTGACAGCGTGGATTGGGGCCATTATCCTGGAAGTTGGCGACCAAGCAGGGGATCCGGAGGAAGTAGAACAACGGGACCAGGCCCACGAACAGCTTTAGGTTAGTCGCCTCGGCCTCGATCGCCGCCACGTTCGGTCGAGGTCCCGAGGAGGGGGGGTCTTGGAGAAGACCAGCTTCACGAGGGTCGACCGACACGTTCCTGTGCTAGAAAAATAGGATAATTATATAATTACAAGAATACATCCACCGAGCCAAATCAACCCCCCTATTGCCCCGAAGGACAAGATAGCTTTCTCTTATTTCCAACTATCTAGAATGCAACCTTCTGATACCCGCACTCCACCATGCTACAATGTCCAAGATGAGGTTGTCGGGGAGGGTGATTTATCGTCGGGAGGTGCCCGTCGCAGGGGGTCCGGACAGCACGCCCATCCCCTTGAAGGATAGGTTAAAGACCTTTTCATGCTATGATTAGAATAGTATAGTATCTCTACGTCTATAATTAGCACAAAGGTGGCGCGCTCTATACTTAGAGTAGTGCGAAAAAGGTATATATATAAGGATGTATTCTAGCACTTACGTAGATAGATAGGAATTAAGGCTCTACATTAGACCGTGCACTTCATTCATATATCAAAAGTTCCTGTATGACTGTCTGGTCAAGCTAGGCAACACAGGAGAAAAGGGCTGATCGATCCTCCTTCTCTCGTATGATTGCCACGAGGCAAATGATGATCGATCATCAGCCTTTTCTCCTGTGCTGCGTAGGTTGACTAGACAGACATACAGGACTTTGAGAGTCTGTGCATAAAATCAAGGGAAGGGGTTACATATATATAAAGTGCACAGTCTAATGTAGACCTTAATAGAGGCTGCAATATCGAAAGCGTGGGTCATAGCATAGAAGTTCTGATGCCAGTACACTTCTGATTGCTCTCTTGCATTTGATGGAGGACTAGTGGGGATAATATTGGCCTTGCCTATAACAAATCCGATCTGTGAGGATAGGTCTGAATTGTTTGCAAAAGAAGAAGAGTCTATGAAGACTAGTCAGCGAGAACATTTGGTGGACGTGGGGTGAGTCGAGGCACGCTGACGAACGCCGACTTCGACGAAGATGGGCTTGGGCGGGTCCAGGTTCTCAGGGCGCCGTGTACGAGACGGCGGTCGAGAACAACATCCCGGGGAAGGGTTGTGCGCGCACAGGAGCCTCTCCCCGCCTTCTGGGAGCATCCCGCTCGTGGCCCCCCATGGCCGTGTTAAACATGCCCCGGCCTGGGGATCAGGAGCATGCTCTCGCACATGGGGCCGCCCTCGTGCTTGGACATCTCGTCGAGCGTCATGGTGGTCAGGATCGCGGGGTCCAGACGGCACACGGCAGCACGGTTTGTCGATCCCGTACGGCTACATGACGCCAGCAGGTTCCCCCGCATTACGCTGCGACGCCTCGCCCACGGTGTAATCCCATCCTGCACTGTCCACTGCAACCATCGCCCGCTGCTCGCTGCCCATGCCCCCCCTATGCGGCCGCCTGCTCGGCTTCCCGGCCCAAGGATCGCAATCTCGAGGGCGGGGATGATGATGGGGACGGGTGGACATGCGAGATCACCGTCGGGCCGGCGAGGGGCGATGAATGAACGAAGGGCAATGGAGATGGATCGCGCCGTCTCATTGGCCCGAATTCGACGACAATCTGTTTCCCCTCTCCCCGGCCTGCAGAGGTAAGCCATTCAGAAGAATCATCGAGGAAGAGCTTCGCGCAAAGCTTCGCTTATCTAACCATCCAGTTATGATGCCCAAGGCCAGACAGCCACAACTGATTATATCGGCGTGAGTAAATCAATCGTCACAAGTTTTGATCCGAGGAACCGACCTAGTGTGGCGATCATGCATGAATCTACACGCCACCACGCAATCACAAGGATGAAAAATAAATGCTAGCCATAGTAGCGAGGTTCTAAAGCTCAGGCATTAATTATCTTTTACAAGGCATTTTAAGTAATAAGAGAGCTCGATGGTTTGAGCTGTGGTAGAGGAACATTATTTTTTGCAATAGAGAGGGACGTTTTTAAACCCTGGTCTGGTATAAGGGTGATAATGCAATGGGAAATTCTAGTAGGAGTGGTTCAGAATGTCCAGGGGGTAGCTATGGAATACGACTTATATAAAGACTTGGGAGATCTTAATGTTTGTGGAGAAGTTTTACAGTATGGTTTCACACTTGAACACTCAATGATGAACGTTGCCCTGTCTATGTAGTATGGTCCTCCACAGAAATCCGACCATGCCAACAACCTTGCGGTTAAGACTTAAAGATTAGACGATAATTCATTAATTAGACATATTAATAGAGCTAATTGCTCTGTACAATAGTGGCAATGCTGCCTAATGGTGATTCATAGACAATGGTAGAGAATGTAGGAAGCCCTTAGCTCAAGATAGCACAAAGTGAGCGCGATGATGCTACTTGCATGCGCCTTCCAGGCTCTTCCGAAGCCGAGTATGTCTCCTGATTCCTCTCTTCTCTCCCCTTCCCTTTCCTTCTATGCCTTCATCACTACCTCCTCATCCCATTCTGATAACCTCTGCTTCGTCAAATCTGGCGCCCGTAAGACGCTTTCCTTCAACTCGACAATACCTCTTGCGGCAGTCTCCTCTGCTTCCTTAAACATTCCCCCCCGGGCTAGTTCAGCAGCTTCCCTGCATAGGCCATGTGCAGACTCTGCTCTAGCCAAAGCCTCCATCCAATTTTCGGTAGATGTAAGTTTTTTGAACTTCAACTGCTTAGCGGACCTATGACCAAAGGAGCGGAGTCCGTTGATATATGCCATGATAAAATAATCAAAAAGGTATTCCGTAGTTTCTTTTATCGATAATAAGAAGAGGCCTGGCTTTGTAATCACGTCTATTACGCCCGTGACTACACCGGACGAGTAGATAGATTTAGTACCAGAATCGTAGACTAGAAATTCAAATTTCTCTCCATCACAGAGGATCGCAAGAATAGGTACCTAATAGTGAGACTTCGAATTCGCATAGTCGCAGGCAGCACACTCGGCAAGAACCTGTGCTATTACATCTAGTCTTTTATCGCCCAAGATATAAACCTTTTTGATTTCGACGAAAACAATGCAAATACAGTGAAAAGCGTCGAAATGATATTCTACTCTTCCCTTTTTCGTAAACTTACAATCTAGAAGCACCCCTGGTTTATTGACGACCGTGCTTCCGAACAGACAGACAATTTCGGAAAATAATGACGCTATAAATCGACTTCTTGCCTCCTTATTGTTATAAAATTTCATTCTTCCATATTGTAGTATTGCTTTATTGACATCTGTATATATTCTCCGAAATATGTCCACTAGTATATGTGATCGAAAGGTATCTAATGGTTGAATATCGGCACCTATGGCATAGGGGTCCAGCCAGACGAATTGAGCGATTTCCGAATATTTAACCTTACTTAACGATACCGGAAAATTTTTAGTATAAATTCGATGTAGTATATTAAGAGGGACATTATAAGTTGTGATAAGTTGGAGCAAAGCTTCCTCGTCTGATAGGTTATTGTCGCTCCTCCTCAAATTAGTAAATGCGTTGAAGGCGTTAGAGTCTGGCGGGAGTCCTAATAAAATACTACTGTCGCGATTTCGAACGATGCCTGGATTTGCTGGTCCAGGAGCAACAGATGGGGGGGGGGGGAAGGAGTCGCGGACTCATCGACAGTAGGCGGGAGGTTAAGACGGGGTCGCTTTGAGGAAGAAGGATCTCCTGGCAGAAGAAGTCTCTTTGCAGACATGTCTAACAGGTTGGATGTGGGCATAATGAAGGTGAGGCGAAGCAGAAAGTGGGTTGGTTAGGTATTTGAAGCGAAGTGATGGGTCGCCACTCAGTTAGCTAATGCAGGGTCTAATTTTAGCTTAGCCATAGTACTATGTGACATCATATTTGCCCCCCCACCTAGCGTATCCTTACTATTACCATCACCACAACCAAGACGAAACCAGTCATACCGTGTGGAGAGGTGCGGGAAGCGGTGTAATTGCTATGAGTTGAACGATGTGGACCTCAAGGTGGAGTTACAACAGGGAATAGAGAAGTGCGAGAAACTGGAGCCAGGTCTCTGCTTATCCTGCATCAAGACTAAAGAATCATCAAAGGAGAAAAGTGGTGAACGTCTTCATCTTTAGGTTTATCCAAAGAAGGGCACTAGGGTGAGTGCTAGACGAAACAGTATCGGTAACTGTATCCAACTCTCAATGGATTTTTGACATACATTTTATACGGCACATTGACAAGAGGTAGTACAGCAAAGAGAAGTAGTGGTAAGTTATCAGGAGCATAGTATATTCGGGATACGAGAGTACATCTCGTGGTCGCCGCTAACCAAAATAGGAAGTCATAAACCTATCTTCACAGCTTCTGCTTCAATATCTGCCCTCTTCTTCTCATGCTCAATCAACAATTTCTTCTTCTCCTCATCATATGATAACTTTTCCTTCGCAGAAAGCTCTCTGACTGCTCCATCACCATCGACATCGTGCCAAGTTTCCCAGAACTCAATCAGATTCCAAGTCATGGTGTCTTCCATCACATCTCGCCATTCCCTGAATTCTTCGCAATCTAGGAAAAAGTCAATATCTGAAAGCCACCAATCGTATAAAGCAGTCCCGATCCCATCATCCAAGTCGCGAAAGAATTGAAGTCAACTATTTCAGTGTGCCAAGGCGCATAACCAGTATGCTCATACGCATAATTCAGCCTAACCACGCCGTCATTCAAAATCTTCGCCTGTACACAATTACGGAAAAGCTGGTGAGAGATCCAGTCCAGCGGTGCTCTGGCTCCAAACTTTCGTGCAAAGAAACCTAGGGTGACGCCGATTTCCCAGGGGCCTTGTTGTTGGAGTTCTTTCGCGGCATAGCCTCGTACTTCCGCAGGGACGGTTGTAAAAAGCGACGCTCTTGAAGCCCACGCTCCATCAAGGTCTGCAACGAGACCTCGTGTACTATATACTTCTCGGGTATAGCCCACTTGAAAACGAACTCGTGAGAGAATTTTTTGACTTCACATTCTCGATGTCGAGGCCTTGCCTCATTTCATCCCCAGAGCTGCGACTTCCCGTGCAGATGGCGGGGATCCTCTCTGTACCGTTGTTCCCAGTCTCCCATCTCCCAGTCCCCGTCCTGACTCTCTCGCTCTGGGCGCCATGCTTCTGCCGGCCGATCCCCCATCTAATACACCGCCCTGGTGGTGCATCGAACGCCTCGGCCGTGCATTACTACGTCGAGGGGGTTCATAAATTTGCTTGCTGAGGGGGGTCAATTGGTAAAGGATTTCTTCAAGTATGAAGAGCAGATGCAAAGGATTAATGAAGGGGTCAAGCTACGTGTATATTGCAATCATATGCAATATCCCGCGTATCTCCAATTCCGGGCGTATCGATAATTCGGTTAATAAGCATATGGCTGCACATGACATTTATCATATGATAACTTCACATGCGACAATAACAAAGGGAAATTATTATAAAGGATAACCCCTCTTAATACTATCGAATGATAGTCGAATCTAAACTAGAAACGGTACCCCTAATTACAAATATATTGTAAATATATAAGGATGCTCTAGAATTATCTTAGGTTCCTGAAGATCTTACCTCTAAACCCTTAGCTTTATAGGACTATCAGTTCCTAGTCCGGAACTTGTCAGTTTCTGATACAAAAGTTCAGCTTACAAACCGTTTGCGTTATCCTTAGGAGCCTTAGCTGCGTTTCGGCCCTTGTGGCGCACAGTAACCTTAATAACTGGTCGATTAAGAGAGCCTAGCCTCTGGAAGTTGAAGGTGTTGACCTCTGCCACTGTAAAGAAGATCCGCAGGGTTGTATCAAAACTGGCGACCTCGTCAGGAGGCAGTTGAGACCTCCTTTGATAATTTTGAGATCCGTAGTTCCCCTAAAGCAGACCGGAATCTAGCTGATATCTCGTCCTCCCCTCGCTGACGCATAACTTGGACTAGCCGGGCCGTACGGTCCAACTTCCGGTATATCTGATGGCCCTTAATAGCCTCAACGTGCTTCTAAGACGTGCAGTATAGCAGCTGTTGTCCAACAGGTGAGAGCTGATAAAAGTCACCACAAAGCAAGACGTCTAGGCCCCCGAAAGGGAGGGAGGAGCAGGCTGGTATAATTGCCCGTAATCGGTCATCGATCAGTGAGAGTACGGATGCCCACCATAGACTTCTTATCGATAATAAGATACCTACAGTCCTGGAAGAGACACTGTAAGGCTTGTAACGTTGTAGCCGATAGGTCTGAGGTTTTCGCCTTAACTGGAAGACATGGAAGGCTATGTAAGGTTTTTCCAAGGAGATTAAACGCAGCAATGCCCGTAGGAGCGGCCCGGAAGATTGGATTCTGGTGGCCTGCCTGCAAAGCAAGCTCCTAAAGCCGAGCGCACATTTTCAAGAGGCTCTTAACCTACTATTTGAGTTCTCGCTGACCCTATCGCCAGAGCATCATGGTTAGGGGCACGTATTTTGATGAGGCAGACATCTGCAGAGTCAGCAGGGGTCTTCGATTTCTTAATGGCACTGTTCCAGGAGAATTGGGAAGAGCTGGCAGCGAAGGCTGGGCTGAGTGAGACTGACGTGGAAGCATTCCTAGATTATGCCGCGATGTTTTGCGCGAACATTGGAAATTATCGTGTACGTCTGTAATCACAAATTACCAAGCACCTGATTGATCCAGGACACGAAGTCTCAAGGCGGTTCGAAGTTCGTACCACGGATCCCCCAAAATTTCCTCTCAGAGATGAGCAATTATAGCCCAAAACTCCAGCAGTTGTACAGTCAAGTTTCAGACATCATGTTCGGTCATAATCCATCTCATTTTGGATTTCCGAGCGAACATTGTCAGAGCGGATACTACCCTAATTCGCCCGATATCACCAAAGAGGACATCATGAGCGCTCAAAAGATTCTAGAGGACAATGGAATTCTTCCAGAGAACACGAGGCTGCGGAAACTCGTAGACAAAGATGTTCCGGGCTGTGAGCTTCTCATCGCATGATCCGTAGTTGAAAGTAAGGAGAAGGACTTCTCAGATGCCAACGGCTCCTTTTTGCTCAAGATCGAGACCATTCGGCCACGCTCACAGCTATTATTGAAGAGCTCCAGCTGGCCCAGACCTTCGCGAACGGGGAAACCCAAATAGCGATGCTAAGTGAACTCCAACAAAGCTTAAAGACTGGTGACATGCAAGCTTTCAAAGGGTCACAGGAGTTGTTGAGACTTCCATTGGATTTCTTGAAATTTACCAAGACCCATTTGGAGTTCGTGCCTCATAGCAATGTCTAGTCGCCGTGGTTAATAAAGAGTCGGAAGTATTCGAATCTTATGGAGCAATCTTTAGATTTTATTGTAATGCTACCTTGGAATGGAACATACAGTGGATTTCCTCTTGGCATAAACAGTGCGTTTGAGAATATTAGATTTAAAAAACCTGATTTTATATATCTTGACGGTGAGTATCTGGCCTCAACCGATCTGAACTGCAAAACTCATAGTCTTAGTGCTCGCATTCTGCTGCTCCGAGATGTGGATTGGTGTGAATCTGCCTAACGTAGGTATCCTATTTACCGATTTCTGCTCTATTGACAACGAGTAGTACGAAGACATCTGTCAAAACACCGGCTCAAAAAATCTGACGCTCGGCAACATTGTCAACGCCGATCGCCCTCTAGCAGCATAGCAATTGTTCCGGAGGAGGAGATCGGATTTCTGAGCCGCTTACAACAAGATGTTGCGGAAATCATGATCGCCTGTCATGAGCTGCTCGGCCATGGCTCAGGTAGACTCTTCATCGAGTCGGCTCCCGGAGTCTATAATCTTAATCACAACAATCTACCTCTTGATTTATTAAGTAATGAACCCATTAGCAATTAGTATAAGTCGGGGGAGACCTGGCAAAATGTGTTTTGATCCTATGCCGCGAGCATGGAGGAGTGCCGGGCAGAGGGTGTTGCATTGCTTCTCGTAACGGAAAAGTCCTTGTTGGCTATATTTGGCTACAACGACGAAAGTGAAACCTCCGCTGATGGTCATAAGTAGCTTTATATCCAGGCGAGGATGATATGCTGATTTATAGTCATCTATGCCGCCTATCTGAATTTTTGTTTTGGGGCAGTAAAAGGCTTAGGAGACTGGAATCCTAGGACTAAGATAAAGCACAGTTTCTTATAAAACAGAACAAGGCTGATTTTAAAAGACTTGGGGACAAGCTCATCGACAGGTAAGCTTACATCTATATGTAGTTTTCTTAGGTCTAATCTATACCTTTTAGGGCTAATTTGGACTACTGAAATGTCTGCTCGAAACGCCTGTCCTCACACTCCAGAAAAGTGCAGACAACGTCATTATTCACTTGGATCGCACCAAGATCCTCAGCCATGCGAAACCTGCTTTGGCCAAGTTTTTGAGAATGATACAGGTCTTCAAGTCCACCGCGAATGTGGACGCAGGGAAAGCTTTATTCGGCAAATATACTAAAGTGGACGACGACTTCGCTCACACACGAGAAATCGTTGTAGTTTGTAACTTGAGCCCTGTCCAGTTTGTACAATCAAACACCTTTCTTGAGGATGGATGCGTAGTGATACGAGAGTATCCCGCCACGAAAAGAGGCATAATTCAGAGTTGGATCGAGCGATGCATTTGAGTGGAGCATGTAGAAATTTTCTCAGAATGTGCCTAACTAGAATGCTCTACGTAGCAATGCAAATATCTACGCTACGAAACAATGTCTACAGCTTTTCTTCGTAATTGACCAAATCAGAGAGCTCTGTCACAGGCTCAGCGATGATCTTGTTCTCCCGAATGACATTGGTAATCTGTTCGAATGCATATGCGAACCCTAAAAGCTTCTCCTCACTGTATTTGCGTCCTACAAACATGAGTGCAAATCTGTCTTGTGTTATTATAACATTCGCGCATGAGGCCGTGGCTTGTACTCACGGTATGTTGGGTCCCTTCGAAACAAGCCCATAGGAACGCCTCGCCACCTTCATAATGCTGGAATAGAATCCTAGAGGCACTGAAATGGTGGGATTGCCACCGAGATCTGCGGGTATATCTGTCGACGTTGGTACTACCATTGCATCGCAATTATTTTCGTCCAAAAGTCGCTCGATCTCAGAGCCCATAAGATCGGACTTGGCTTTCATGGCGGGAAACTCGGGGTCTGTCGTGTGAGTTCTTGCATTTTGAGCATCTTCTAGCCAGTAGGCACTATATTCATCGTAACGCTCAGCCGGTTCTTTCTTAAGAAATTCGATCAGGTCCTCAATATTGGTGATTTTTTGAGGATTAACCTCCAAGCTTCCCAAATACTCGTTCAGGCCTATAATTGATTAGGATGGAGCAGTACCCAGACATCCAGGGAACTCACTGTGACGCTGCATGGTAGCACGATAGGCCATGTCTCTCTGATTTCTGGATGGGTCCCAAGAATTGAATTCGACGTTATGCTGTAGGTGTGCTCCTAGAGTCTCGATTTTCTGCAGTGCTAGTTGGAAAGCGGCAAGCACTTCTTGATCTTGAACTGTGACAATTGTATTGCTAGGAATCTATTAATTTGTTAGAGGGGCATTTAAAGAGACAGAGATGGAAACCCACTGCAATTTTGCTCCCATGAAAGGCAGTCTCAACGCATGCTCCAAGATAATCTGGAGTTTCAATGAAGGGTATTGAAGAGGTTACTTCATCAAGCTCGTCCTTCCCTGCTTTTGTTAGCGGTATGAAGTCACAACCTCGAACCAGAAATACCTGATATAATAGCCAAAAGACGCGCAGCATCCTTGACGGATCTTGTCATAGTTCCCACGGAATCCTGAAACTTATTGATTGGTATGACACCTTTACGTGAAGTAAGGCCGCAAGTAGGCTTGAGCCCAACAACTCCGTTGCGCTGAGCAGGCAGAGTTATACTTCCTCCAGTCTAATATATGGTCAATACAAAGTATATTCTTAAGGTATTTAAAGCTTAACGTACTTCCACTCCAATGGCTGCTGCTCCTAGGCATAGAGACATGGCAGCAGCACTGCCCGACGAAGATCCTTGTGCATCTTGATCTGGGAAAAAGGCGCCCTTTGTTTGTCCAAAGAGTGGTGTCCAGCCTGCGGGGGCTGTGGTTGATCGAGAATTGCCAATTTGACTGAGATTCGTCGTCCCAAGTATAATAGCGCCAGCTGAGCGAAGCTTCTTGATGATGGTTGCTTCGGAGGACCCACGCGTGCCAACCAGCGCAAGTGTGCCACCTATAGAGCATTAGCAAGTAGAAGCTGCTTCCTGACATCTACTAACCTGTGGTGCCCATTTTGTCGAGAGTCATGACAACATCCTTCACAAGAATAGGTACACCGTGTAAGCGCCTGTAAATGTCAACATATGGCAGGCAATATATAAATATTATTAGGATACTTACCCGACAGAGCCTTTCTTTTGCCTTTCACTGTCAGCCTGGATGGCTTCCTGACGAGCGTCCGGATTGAGAGTAGCAATCGCATGAAATTTGTCTTGAACCTCGTTGATGCGTGCGAGATACGTCTATTGCAATGTCAGCAGTGATGCCTGCGGAATGGGATGTCAAAATACCTACATCAACTAATTGTTCACTAGTGAACAAACCGTCGCTCAGTCCTTGAATAATTTGCCCCAGATTGAGATCGCGTAGCTTGGGAAGCTTGTGGTGAATGGGGGAGCTGGTTGACACGTTCTGAATCGACGACATCCTTCTCCACGAAATCGCTATCCACGTTAGTATGAAGGACGATCCGAGCATGAAAAAGAATCCACGATTATAGCTGCGTATACATCTCCTCATCAATCAGTAGAGTTTTGAAGTAGCTTGTGCTTGACAAGCCTCATTCAGAGTCATTCTCTCGACAAGATGCGCCCGCTTGCCACTTCAGGCGGACGTGTTTGACAGATGACTAGTGCGCAATGAACTGAGACCGAAACTTTGCAACGCCTGATAGCCTGATAGGTCTTTATCCACTTGCGCGTACCCGGGAGAGAGAGAGACATCCAAAGCGATCTAATCAGTCCGATTATTTTCACCTTATCTTTTGGCGAAACAAACGTTACGGCCCGGCTCCGCCATTTTCAGTAAGCTGCAGAAGAACTGAAGAGGTATGCTTCCATACAGTAGAAACATGGCTTTACAACTAACACCTTTGGAGGAGAAGGATCGTCCCTTGATCTGGATATGCCATAGTATGGGCGGAATTGTTGTCAAGAGGGTAAGCCCTACAAGTTACTCTATCGTGACATCTGCTGACACATTGATCACCAGGCTCTAAATATTGCCTTCCAGCAATTCCACAGCCAGCGGCTTGCGAAAGCCACCCACTCATTGATGTTCCTAGCTACTCTACATAGAGGAGCAAACAAGCAAGTTCGGGCCGATACGGCACGGAGACTCTCTTCGTTGGTGAGAGGGGGGGCAGCATCCACCGAAGCTGCAAAGGAGATTGAGGTATCAAAAATTACAAGATTGTAAGCTTCCTTGAGACACAGGGTACTCTCCACACAGGTCTTGAGCAAGATTTATTGATGCTACCACTCACTATGGTTTTAGATTGTTGAGAAATGGTCCGCGGTCATGGAGATTCCAAACGAGATAGCAAGAGTGACTGTTTCTACTTCACATCAGGAGATATGCGTGTTCCCCAGCGGAGACTGTGACAGGTTTGAGACTCTGTTGGCTCAACTCGAAGGTCTGGTTTATGATGCCTGCAGGTCAGTCAAAGCAGGTGAATGCTTCATCTTAATATTCGCAGGTCAAGAGAGATTGTTAACATTTTTATCAGTATCTGAGATTGAACCACCTGCCAAGGAGGCCCAGAAGCCGGCGACTAGAACTATAAAGCGTTCTATTGATGAGACAGAAGAATATGATCTCTTCGCCCTTTCAAATAAATCCAACAAGGGCGGTGGAGCTTCGGCCAAGACCTAGTTTCGCAATGAGCCGGTTGAACGCTACAACATACCATTTTTCTCTGTGCGATCGTACTTTCCAAGAGGTAAGCCATGTGGGCCCTAGTCGAGATGGAGACTTGACAGTTTGTAGAGGAAGCACTCGTAGCAATCCGAAGCGGTCTCACGTCCTCAGACGAAAGGTCATTTGGGATTCATGGTCTTGGCGGAGTTGGAAAGACTCAACTGGCGCTCAAATATATATGTTCACGACTTTGCAGCTCACTACCGCTTCATATTCTGGACTGTAGCAGACAACGACCTCGGCCTATCAATTGCGTATCAGGAAATTGCAGAGCTCCTCGATATTCAACAAACCAGCGCCGGCGGTCCTGAAAAATGTCGCGAAGCGGTCCGAAATTGGTTGTCAACCCACGACGACTGGCTTCTTGTATTCGATAACGGGGACAATCCGTCACTGTTGCACAAATACTGGCCCAACCAAATATCTGGTTCTATAATTACCACCTCTCGAAGCGAAAGTCTAGTTCTCGACAACATCGTCGCAAATGGAATAGAGCTAAATGCCCTGGATATCGCAGCCGGGGCCGACTTCCTTTTATCGCAACTGAACAATTTCAGAGACATACAATCTGAGTTCACCAAAGATGGCGCTTCTAAGGTCTCTCAGGCACTAGGTGGTCACCCGCTGGCTTTGTCTCATATGGCAAGCTACATCAAGAATGTCGGGTATTCCTTTGAAGAGTTTCTCGTCATGTACGAAAGCAGCAAAAAAAGCCTTGCGGTCGAATACAAAGCTGCTTCTACCACCTTCGACTATCAACTATTATATGCGACTTGCTAGGATATGTCGATGTCGAGTTTGAAGGGCGTCGTTGCAGGAGACTTGCTCGGCATCTTCTCGCTATTGGACCCGGACCAAATCGACGATGAAATTGTCAAGGGCTTCTCCACCGCTCGCCCTGTCTCCTCGATCTCATCATATACAGCAACGCCTTTGGTATGTTGCGCAATCAAGCACTTGTCAAATAGAATAGACACAATGGGAAGTCTAGTCCTATTTCTGTCTACAGGCTCGTCAAGAATGCTTGCATCTGGCAAATGTCTGGAGACGGAAGCCTCGAAAAGATCTTTGCTTATGCCGTAGAATGCGTTTCGCGAGTTTATCCTCGACAGGTCAATGGCAGCTAGATGTTTGAAGGCTTTCCGAAGTGTAAACAGATAACTCCCCACCTTCTGAGCCTGTCCAAATACTACAACTTGTGGCTCGCAAATAAGTACCCTTTCCATGACATCGAGTATTTTCGAACTTGTACAACATTTGTCGACCTGCTAGACACCGGTGGGTGGTATCTCTATGAGGTCGGAGAAAAGCAAGTCGCCAAAAGTCTCCTCTATGTTGTAGAGGAGATCTGCGAAAACTATCTCAAAGAAAACGCAAAGGCTCTTATGGCGCTCGTATATAACAACATTGGCGTCATCTACAGCTCAGAGAATAACCCATTGGAGTGTCTCGAATACCAATCAAAAGCCTTGGTTCTTCGCGAAGAATGCTTTGGTATAGAAAATATCAACACCGGCAATATTTATGCAAACTATGCAGCCAGCCTTCACGACCTCGGTAGACTTGATGAAGCTCAGATATATTTCGAGAAATGTGTAGTGATATGCAACAAAGTTGATGTGCCCTCCGCAGTATATCTCAGAGAAGGGGCATATTCAAACCTTGGCCGGAACCTTATGGCATTGGGCCAGTATGACGCGGCGGACAAAGCTTTCTAGAAAGCATTTTCCCTTTATAAAGACTTTTCTGCCGAGAACTTCTTCGTTGCTGTGACCGTCTTCTTGCTGGGAAATCTGCGCTGGAAACAAAACATGCTGGATGACGCTTTTCTCTTGCATCTGAGGTGTCTGAATCTTAGAATCAAAATCCTAGGACCTGGACATTCGCTCACTGGTGTTTCACACCACCAAGTGGCTATGATGCACAAATCATGCGGAAGGGTTCAGGACGCGATCAGTTCTATTCGTCAAGCAATAGATGTTTTTAGTGACACTGAATCAGAACGAGGACTCCTGCCACGTTCGGAGCTACAACTCGCGTCAATTTTGGATGAGGCCAAAGACCTACCAATTCCAAAGCCAATCTTGAAGGAAGCAATAATGTTGCGAAATGATGCCTTCCAACTTTGCAAGGAAAGAAATTTACTAGAGGGTCTGTCGCTTCACTCGGAAAAGGACTGGGAGAAGCTTGTTTAGTATGAATATAGGTTAGATTTGCGATTGCGGAACGTTCTTGGTTTTGTTTATTCGTGTATTCTTCTGTACTGGGCAATAAACGTCAGCGCTTTCAAACTCCTTTCCACTCCATTGTTCTAGCAAGCTCAGCGTGCTATATATCAAATTAGGTACTCTAGATGATGCTTGGTTTGGCGATGTAACGGAGTCGGAGGTTATACTTATTTAAGCCTTTGAGATATTGTTTCTAGAATCTTGCTAGTCTATTACAGGAGTTCAATTTACATATGGAGCACATTTATGCTCAAGGTCCTGAACATCTTCATTATTTGCTGATATTGAAGTGCTAGTAGATCGCGTGGTAAATGGGCTTGCTTAGACGTGTTTTTCGAGGACCAGGTCCTGTTATTTGTGCCTCCTTACTATGTGATCTGGTTTCTACTTATTGATTCTCTTAGCATCAAACAATCTAAAAGTCTTGAGGGCAGCGAACATATATATAAATCTCATCTCATCTTCTCCCCTTTTCTTTTAAGCTCAACCACTCCTGCGTTATGATGCTTTCCTCTAGATAGATTAATCGCAAATAAAAGCTAAGACTTACAGCTCCTACCTTTCCAACTCTGCCTCCATTATAGCTTAGGTCTCGTCGTATAAATTCGACAAAGTGACCCCTTCTGTCTCGAACTCGTCCTCCTTCTGCTAGTAATATATAGCTTTAGCATCGGAATCGCCTTCGCAATTAGACTAAGAATTGTAGCCAGAGTCTGGGTCGACCTCGGAGTCGAGATCGGGGCCAGACTCGCCATTGTTAGTAGAGGCCGATCTCCGCCGCCAGTTCCTCTTCTTTATCTTCACCCGTGGCTCGTATACTCGTGGTTGTTCCTCCCCACTTGGCAAAGCCATAGAAGGAGCTCTATCTCGACCATGGCGGAGGGTTTGACGTTGAGCAAAACGTCGAGGGAGTTTGGATGGCGGGGGGGTCATACTGTTATAGGGGTTAGCTCTATGTGAGGTAGTGTAGTACACTGAGAGGATGAAAGGAGTGCCGAAAATTAAGGTTGGCGATAATAAAGGGCTTAGGTTAACTAAGAAGAGACGGTCGATAGCTGCGGAGTGTAAGTCGGGAAGGGATCGTGCTCGACGTTTCGAACAGCGGATCTCTGCTTATATCTTGTTATATTGTTCGTACTACTCCGATTCCTTGGCCTCCTAGATTGTTTTATAGCGACCGAGAACCTCGTGAACACGGTTCGCACGACTTTTAACCAGCTCGGCGATACGTAGGTCGATTGAATTTATACGTACTCGAGGGTAATTAAGGGAACTAATTAAGAAGCGAAGAGTAGAGAACAAATAATTAAGGATAATAATAGAAGGAGCGCGGAATTCAGGGCAATAAGAGAAGAGTGAGTAATCGAGGAGGCTGGTATAAATGAGGGTAGAATGGGGAATTGAGGAGTGAGGTGGATGATGAGGGAGGAGTGAAGAATTAAGAGGACGAAGGAGAAGTGGCTAGATTATATACATCTTCTAGCAAGTGGGCCAGGTAGCGCGAATCACTTTTCCCTTGGGAACTCTCCCTTGGGAGGCAGCCCTCAGTTCTCAGGGGTGCTATACGTTCCGATATAGGGAATTGAGGAACGATAATGAATGTTCTCGCTGACAGCGTTTCGTAGACATCTCAAGCGGCAAGAGGTCAGCCTTGCTAAATTTCGGGTGGCCTCAGGTGAAGGGATTAAGCGGGTGGAGGGACCGCGTAAAACGGCGGGCAGGACCACTCGAAAACGGCAGTCAAATCGCCAACATCTAGCTTATAGTAGATGTAATATAATAAAGCGAGCGAGGGGTCCTTGTTTTATTAAAAGAAAGTTTCGCTAAAAGGGAGATTTTATTAAAAGAAGAAAAAGAATAGGAGGGGAATTCCAGCCAAGTTATATAGGGAGTGATTTTATTAGGTCTACTATTGAATTATATAAAAAAATCCTAAAAAACCCTAAAGAAATTATCTTACCCCGAATGTGGTTCGAACACATGACTAAATTTTGGCTTATGCTCTCCCGCTGAGCTACCGGGGGGGTTTTTTTAATATTAGATAAGGCATTATTTCTTATTATTAATATAATAGATATAATATAACAAAGCGAGTGAGGGGTCCTTATTTCATTAAAAGAAAATTTCCGCCTCGACCTCCAACGCCAACAAGTACCCCCCCCTCAAAGCCAGAATCACCCCTAACAAAAAAAGAAAAAAGAAAGTCTTCCCCCTTCATTTCCCATCTATAAATTAACTATCAACCCACATCTCCCCCCGTCCCACCCCCTCCTCCCCACCCCTCGGCTCCATCAAAAATTCCAACCTATCCTCCACCGTCACCCACCCTCTCCTCCTCCCCACAACAGCATGTCTAACCGCATCCCTCCACCCCCAAAACCATTCCTCCTCATCCTGAACCACGCATTTTCTCCCCCCTCCCCTTCCCTCATCCCTCTCAACATCCGCATAAGGCCACACACTCTTCAGAACCTCGTATCTCCTACTCCCCGTGAAGATTTTCTCGATCTTCGAGAAGAAGGCGTTGATTTTGGGGGGGGAGCTGATGGTTATCCGGGAATGCGTGAGCGGGAAGGTGATGGTGGTGGTGCCGTGGTAGTTGGTGCTGTTGATGAGGGTGAGGAGACGACCGTGGAGGTAGGTCGTGTCCCAGTTTGCGACCTGGCGTTCGAGTGTGAAACTAGGGGGTACGTACGAACGTTAGAACGTTAATTTGTCACGGGCTTTTTTTTTTTTTCAAAAACTTTTATAAAACTTGCTGAGAAGAAAAGAAAATTGCGAGGAAGCATGGAGAATCGGCCGAAGGGAAGGGGATATGAATTGAATGAATGGAGGGAGAGAAAACTCGAGGAGAGGAAGAAAAAAAAATTTGTTGTTGTATGTATATATATAAAAGGAAACCCTAACCTCTTAATCCCCCTCCCATCCCTCAAAAACCTCTCCACCCACCCCTCAACACCCAACTCCTCCTCCCCTTCCTCGCCAAATCCCATCCCCCTCTCCCCCCTCCACCCCTTCTCCTCCTTCCCGATCACCCTCAGATAATTCATTTTCCTCTTCCCACCTTCCCCTTCCCTTCCATCAGGAACGAACAATCCCATACAATTTATCCTGACGTCGAAATCAACCCGATCTCCACTCTTACCGACGATTCTCACCTGGGGTTTGGGAGGTAAGGCAGCGAGTTGGTGGAGGAGAGGGAGAAGGACGGCGAGGGATTGGAGATGCGGGGAGGAGGAGGCGAGGGTTGTGGTGTCGGGACTCAGGGTGAAGGAGGGGGGGTGGTAGAGTGGGTAGTTGAGGAGTGGGAGGCCGGGGTACGTGGGGTTTTGTTGGTGGTGGTAGGAAGAGGCGGTGGGTAGGGTAGTTATAGGTCCCGAGTAGGGCGGGGGTGTGATGTATTGTTGGGGCTGGGTGGATGGTCCTGCTATGGATGATGGCTCGGGACGGTGGGCTGCCTGGCTTGGTTCTGTATACGATTTTGATGGTCGATGTGGGCGAGATGGAGCATCGGAGTACTCGTCTTCTGGGAGAGTAGGCGGGGTGGAAATCGATATGGCGGAGTCGGGGGGGTTGCCTGAGGTTCCCTTCTCATGCTGGAGCGGAAGCGTGGCCGCCATGGTGTAGGAGAGAAGCAATGGGATCTGGAGAATTATTTACACACAGTTTAAATGAGAATACCAATGCACCAGAGGTTTGTGCCTGGGACGAAGAAAATCGCGTCTTTATGGACCATTTTCGTGGCGGCTGAAGTGGCCGGCCGTGGCGCAGTCCATTCAATGGGTGCCTAACTACAACGCAACTATTCGCAGCGCTATCTCTTGATTTTCCAGGGCTGCCAATGGGCTTCAGATCTCAGAGCAGAGCTTATGTGCCAGAGCATCTTGTCGGGGCAGCACGGTGCGAATGGCATCATACGAGCGGTGGCGCGGAAATCACCATCGACCGCAGAATGCCATGTAGTTCCCTATCCGCATTATATTGACGTATCTACACATTCGCCTCATTTACGCCGTACCAGGCCTCTAGCCAGCCATCATCGTATCATCGCCATCAAAAGACATGGGCTCGGGCTCCGCAAGCACTCCCCTCCCTCGACCGTCGAGAAGCTCTCTTCGAACTTCAGGGCCGATCTTGGAATGCCCTTGGGTGAGCAAAAGGTCGAGTAGAGCCTCTCTTTGATCCTCCGTAATGTCGTTCCTATACCTTTGAGCAAACGCCAGAAGAGATTCGTGCCATATGACGGGTAACTTCCGATCTTTCGACCCCGATCCACCAACTCCCTCCAGAGCATCCTCGCCATCCTCGCCATCCTTACCATCCGCGCCATCCCCGACGTTGGCGGGATCCACGCTTCGGAAGCGCAGGAAGTGGAAGACCAAGGCATCGATGACTTGGAATGGCAGCGCATATTTCTTCTCAAGCAGCGCTCTGATGAATATGTTGGTGGCCCCCCCTCCTTCCGTCCCCGCTGATGCTTCCTGGGCTGCAATGTCGCAGAGACCCTTGAGTGCGGCGGCAGAGTGCAGAACGGGAACTGATACGCGCACAAGAACGGCAGATATGATATGCGCCTCTCTCAACGTGCAAGTCCCACTGCCAACAAGAGGGAACAGGAAACCCTTGAACCATGCAGCAGGCTTATACAGTCCCTTCTTCAAGGCATTGAACAGGTGTACATTCAACTTCCTCGTCTCGTGGATTTCTTCACGCACCCGATCGAGGAGGACCATCTCCATAAACCGCTGCGCAGTCGCAGGCGTACTCGATACAAAGATCTTGGTGGCTTCATAGCATGCATTTGGGGTCCAGTTTTCGGGTTGCGTTATTGCGAGGATATCTTCCCAGTGGGGTACGGTGGGTAGGATCTTGAACGGTTTCGGTAGCTTCCCCGACTTGTATCTCGACAAGAGCATCCCAATCCTGAAAACAAGAAACAATTAGCACCCATGATACCACGGCAACGGAAGGTAACTTGCTTGGAATATACTTCCACCACTTTTTCGGGCATCTCGAAATCATCATCAATCGGCCCAGGCGCGTTCCGTGGAGCTGCCCCTCCCTCTGGTGCTTGTGCCGCCTCATGTGCAGCAATTTTCTCTAATATCAAGTCCGCCAAATTGGTCCCGCCTTCCTCACCCTCATCCTTCGCGCCCCCAAAGAAACCATGCCCCGAGAGCGGATCCTTCGCCGGAAAGAATGTATGGAATGTTTCTAGATCCTCCGGCGACACCTCCATCTCCTCGACCTCCCCATCGTCATCTCCCCACTCCTCATATTCCTCCTCCACCACATCCTCGCCATCATCCTCCAACCTCGACTCAAAGTCAAAAGCCGTATTGGCCGGTGCTACCACGGCAGCCCTTTGTGCGTCTTCATCGGCCAACTCCTGTCCCATCCGCAGAATTTTCCTCGAGGCTTTCGAATCGACGAACTGGTCTCCTTCATGTTGATGCCTTGACTTTCTCTTCGCGGATTTGGTTTTGAGGATTCCCCCCGAAGCCGTGAGGTCCTGCTCGAGGGGATTGTGTCGTCGTGATTGCGCACTGCGCGATGCCGAGACTGGCGTTGTTGCTTTCGGCATTGTGAAGGGTGTCGTAGTTAACCTTGAGTGGAGGAGGTTGGGCTGGCGTTGGATGTTTCCTCAAGAAACGCCGCCCCGGAAAAAAAGTTCGTTCGCGATAACGAAATCCAAGTGTGCGCTAAGATAACCCCGCTAAGAGTGGATGCCGGATAGATGCCTTACGATCTTCACCCCATCATGAACGCATCTTGAGCCTATAATTCATGTCAAATTATCTGAGGTGGTGGCCTCGATGAAATATATCCAATTACATTATATTGTATGCCTCATTACCACGATCTTGGCCCGCTTCAGTTTCTCGTTCCATCTTCATTTTTTATCTTACATGGAATCTCGCACATCATGCTTATCCATTCTCACTTGATCATCTAACGCTGATGCCACAAATTTCCTGGGGGTTTATTAGTCGTTTTGCTCAGTGCACCCAAGGGAAGTGTTGAAGATCTTACCTTTCTCCTCCTTGCAAATTCCGTGTAAAAGCCCATCCATAATATCTGCGCCCTACAGTCCTCCCCCTCACACTTCGGCTTCAACTCCTCTATCCTCCCCTGATCCGGAATCCAAGGTTTCGAAACCGGCCAATCCGAAAAATGAAGAAAGCTCCCCTCGTTAAACACTTTATCAGGATCCCATTCCTCGAAATCATTTCCAAGATAACTCTTCCGATGATCTTCTCGAAACACCCTGGTAAGAAGATCATAGCCCCGATGTGGTATAATCAATGCACTATTCCCATACAAATTATTGAAAATTTCCATATCATAATCATCATTTCCAGCGGAATCAACCGCCTTCATAACACGTTTGAATTCCACTTCCGATGGTTGGATAAGCACGATCTGAGAACTGAGAATGTGATCTTTGGGATCAAGCCAGTATGCTCTAGGCATCGCGACTGGAGTTCGGGGAAGAAAGAAAAGCTCGTCCATCAGTTTCAGTACTACCGAGTCTGAATCAAGACCAAGTACTCGATCATACTGCGTCTGATTAAAGGCCAGAAGTTTCGTAAAACTATCTTCCCAGGTAGCTAGTTCCTAATCAGCACCATCCTGTTTCAAAACAGGGAATAGAAATGGTTTCTCACACTCCCGAGAATCCCTATGTTGGACCTCAATAGGCGCTAATTTAACCCCATACACATCCCGAGCCTTCATCAGAAGCTGTCCCTCATGCGTCTTATCATCAACCCTAAACCTGTCCGGATACATCATCAGCTTGTCGGCCTTAGTCCCCAACTTATATAGGCTCTCAAACAACATGACTGAATTACATAAATATGCCGAATTAGTGACATATTGAATATACGCGAATCTACTCCAATCCACCGGTTGGGTTGTTGGAGCTGTGTTGGGGAATGGTGAAGCTGGATGATAGGATTTAAAACTGTCCAAGGGAAGAAGGTAAATAAGGATCATGAGGAGGGTTATAGAAGTGAGGATGATGGTTCGACCGCCGCGAGATCTGAGGGCTTGGGTGAAAGATGCCATTTTGCCTGAACAAGGAGCACGGGACGAGAGAGGCGCAATGTGCTAATCCCAGTGGCGGGGAACAGGCAAGATGGGTTCCGCTATGGAGCCGGGATCCACGAGAAACTCCCTGGCGTGGTGATTTGGATGATCGAGGAAGAACCCGTGGTGAAAAGGAAGACTCGAAAGAGATATTTCGATAGCTTATTTTCGGTTTTCTTCGGGGGGGCGCTTGGTGTAGTTCGACTCAGCCACCAATCAACCAGCCAATCAATCACCACGAGGCTGGAAGCGCGCGCAAGCAACGATTGCCGCGACAAAGAGCCTCTCGCTTAGCACTTTCCTACCCGTCATTCTCCCCTAGGAATCTTCAAGGGAAGATTATCTATTACACATAGGATAGAGGTCACTTAATACCCAATAATGCCGCAGATCCTGCGGAGTCGCGTTTTACATTAATATCTGACTACTTTATGACTCGTGCGAGATTCGTAAATCTATAAGTGCCGAATGATTCTTGCCGAAGTGCTTGAGAGAGTAAAGCTGCTTCACTACTTGGCCGACACATGCTTCGTCAAGCGGCTTGAAATTAGAATTATTACTCATGTTTTTGCGTCAGAAGATTCATCGTTTCCTACAGGTTCTTCGGGTTGGTGTTTTGTTGCAGGAACCAAGCTCCGCTCATTTTCATTGTCGTGGAGAGCTTGCCTCGAAAGGTTCTTCCGAGCGTAGGAAACAATGAGTAAATAAGGCGCTTACGATATGTTCTGCACGATCGGCCTTGGGAGCGTTGAGCTTGATTCTATTTCCTCCAACTTCTATTCTATCCTTTTCGGCGACTATCAAGGAGTCGGTATATGCAATTATTGCATCATTCGTCATCCTAAGGTTCTTGATATGGGTGCTCAGCATAATGGGCTCGTAGTACGTAGACTTACCAAAAACCACGGCGACATACGAGTTCCCGTAGTCGTCCTTCTACACCTTCATGGGCATCCTGTCGTGGATGTCCATCGACATCAGACTGTTGATCCCGGGGGTGCAGATCATAGATAAAGACCTTTCATGCTATGCACATGATAAAGACCTTTTATGCTATCATTAGCACAAAGGGGCGAAAGGGTATATAAGGATGTATCCAGTACTACGTAGAGAGGGATTTGTAATTGGATTTATTCCTAGGAGTGTTCTTTTTAAAAGGGTGTGTTTCTTTGTTTTTAGAATTCTTTTATAAAGTAGTAGGTGTAAGTAATTACTAGAAGTATCCTTTCTTGCTAGGTTCTCCTTCTAGTTGCTGATAAGACAATCTTTAAAGGAACCTTTTCATTTATATAAGGTTATTAAAGGGGAGTTAGAGGTGTTTTTTATATTTCTTTTAAAGGTATAGAGTAGATTACAGTATATTTGCGTCTTTTCTTATCTTTTTAAATGGTGAAGTTTCTTAGACTATTAGCAAATATTGTCTTTTAGTATAAAGAGGGCTTGTTCGAGACTTATTCTAAAACTTGGTTCACTGGAATGCAGTTAGTGCTATGTGTATATGTAGTACTAATTGCATTCCAGTGAACTAAGTTTTCGTTAACGAATGTAAGGTGCACCGTATATAAGTGAACCGACAGTTACTCTTAGAACTAAAACGGATAGTATTTATTATTATACGGCTATAGGGTTTAAATTAATAAATAATATAATATCTTACTTTAAAGTATTTCTATTGTATACCAAGAAGGCCTAATCTTTTGATAAGTAATTAACCGTCTATAATATTATTTTAAATAAGTTATATCTAACTAAAGAAAGATAAGCTTATATAAGAGCATTATTAAAAATAGATTAATATTAAGAAGGGTATAGTAAAAAAACAGGATTTACGCATCCTTAGTATTATTTATTAAAAGATGAAGATATAGTCTAATTCTCCTTGTAGAAAGAGCGCATAGCTATAATTATAAGAAATATCTGCTATTATTTTATATCACATGTATACTATTGGGTTAGACGTGGATATAAGATCGTATTTCACAGCCGCAACTTTAATCATTGCCGTGCCTACGGTATTAAAATATTCTCATGATTGGCAATATGTCATGCCGTCGACCTTGTAGGTGAAGATCCCCGTGCAGTTGTTCACGTTGCTCACGTCCAAGATGTCATGGTCCGCGTACCTGGCCTGCGACATGTGCCCTATCTCGACGTACCCCTTCATGCTATGGTCCGACGTCGTCATGTTGATGATCGTGGAGATGACTCGGACGATGTCCATGTACGTGGGCTCGTCTAGAAACTCGATCTCGGAGGAGTACGTGCACCTCTCGTCCGTCTTGTACTCCCGGACGTTGATCGATTTCTTGACGCCCTGCACGATCATCTCGGTCGAGAACTCGACTATCTCCACGGAGTACTGGGGCTTGTTGATGTTCCCTTTGAAGCTATACTCCCTCGAGACAGTTAAGATGAGCCCGGGCATGAAGTTGAGGTTGAAGAGTGGGATCTTGATGACCTTGCCCTCGTTGGTCCTCTTCCTGACCCTGGCGATGGTCTCGAAGGGCTTCCCCAACCACTTGGAGCTGCCGATCTCTTTGATGTTCTAGTTCCGCGAAGAACCCCTCACTCGCTTTGTTATATTAAATCTATTATATTAATAATAAGAAATACTGTAACGCCTTACTTATCTAACATTAAAAAAAGCCCTGATAGCTCAGCGGTAGAGCAAAGATTAGGGGACTTGTGCCTTCTAAGCTTCTAAATCTGGTCATGTGTTCGAGCCACATTCGGGGTAAGATAATATTTATTTTAAGATTTTTTTTGGATATTTTTTATATAATTAAATGGTTTTAGACCTATATAACTTAGCTAGAATTCTCCTCTTATTCGTTTTCTTTTAATAAAATAAGGACCCCTCACTCGCTTTGTTATATTATATCTATTATATTAATAATAAGCTAACACGCTCTTAGAAACAATCCGGGAACCCGGTTCTAGGGTTCCGACTAGGCTGCGCGATGGGATCCCATGGGATGGGACGCGGAATTTCGTCCTATCCTATGGGCCTTCAACACCTTCATCACTTCCACCACTCGCGTCGCCTGTATCACCTGCACCGCCCGTCACCATACCATCTTCTGCCCTTCGCCTTGGGCACCAGCTGCGTCGCTATCGTCCGTGTCTTGTGCTCTTATCTGCGCCCTTGAGGATGGCTTCGACATAGGCCCAGACCTCCTCGATGCCCACGAGCGAGAAGTCCGTGAGCGACAAGCAACGGCTGAAGCTTGAGAAGTTCGCCATCAAGAAGGAGAAGCAAACGCAGCAGAAACAGAAACAGCAACGATCCAGTGGCCCTTCCAAGGATCAGAAATCCAAGAAGCAAGATGTTCCTGCGGTTGAGTCGAAAGATTGGATCGAGGAGACGCCAGCTGGACAGAGAAAGATCTTGAAACCATTGAACGACGACTTCCACAAAGCTTACATACCCCGGGTTGTCGAATCGGCCTGGTACAGCTTCTGGGAGGATCAGGGACTGTTCAAGCCGCAATCAGAGAAGGATGGCAGTCTCAAGCTGAAAGGCAAATATGTCATTGCCACCCCGCCGCCTAATGTATGGACTCATGCCTGTATTGATGACATGGTCATCTGCTAACGCTGGTCGCAGGTGACAGGCAAACTACATATCGGACACTCTCTGGCACTCGCGTTAGAAGACACGCTCATCAGGTGGCACCGCATGCGACAGTTCTCAACTCTCTATATCCCTGGCTGCGATCATGCAGGCATTGCGACCCAAGCTGTTGGCGAGAAGCAGCTCGCTAGACACCCGAAAGATGGCAAGTCTCAACGGCAGGATTTTAGCCGAGAGGAATTCGTAGAAGGAGGATTACCATCAAGCGATCAACAAGACGATACGTAGACTCGGTATCTCTGTAGACTGGTCGCGGGAAGCCTTCACAATGAGTCCGCAGTTGTCCAAGGCGGTCGTTGAGACCTTCGTGCAGCTACACTCAGAAGGCCTCATCTACCGAGCCAACAAGCTTGTACATTGGTCGTGTCGCCTCGCCATGGCTTTATCCACAATTGAAGTTGATCAGAAAGAGCTCGATGGGTCGACAAAGCTTGACGTGCCAGGCTATGACAGAAAGATTGAATTTGGAACACTCACGTATTTCAAATACCCAATCGAGGACTCTGATCAGACAATTGAAGTTGCAACAACAAGACCGGAGACGATGTTGGGCGATACTGGCATTGCTGTGCATCCTCAAGACGATCGATATAAGGATTTGATCGGCAAGACTGCGCGGCATCCTATCATCCCCGGTGATCATCATCGCCGACGATTATGTTGACTGAGAATTCGGTACTGGCGCTGTCAAGCTAACGCCTGCTCATGATCACAACGATTTTACACTAGGCAAGAAACATGGTCTGCCATTCATCAACATCTTGAACGAGGACGGTACTCTCAACAGCAACGCTGGTCCCTACGGCTGGAGAGAAAAGGTTTAATGCGAGATACAGTGTTATCAAGGAACTCAAGAAACTCGGCCTCTACACGAGACAGGAGTCGAACAAGATGGTTGTTCCGATATGCAGCCGATCAGGGGATGTTATTGAGCCGCTTTTGAAACCTCAGTGGTGGATGAAAATGGAGCCGTTGACGAAGCCTGCCATAGCAGTAGTTGAAAGTGGCGAACTCACTATTCGACCAGAGATGCAAAAGCGACAGTACTTGCAATGGATGCGAAACCTCCAAGACTGGTGTCTATCGAGACAATTGTGGTGGGGCCATCGGATACCAGCATATTTCATCAGTATTGAAGGCGAAGAGGGTGGGAATGACGCTGATGACGACTACTGGGTATCGGGCAGAACAGAACGTGAGGCTCAGGAAAAGGCAGAACAAAAATTTCCCGGCAAGAAAGCCACACTCAGACAAGACGAGGACGTGTTGGATACCTGGTTCAGCTCTGGACTTTGGCCGTTTAGTACCCTTGAATGGCCAGACAAGACGTCGGATCTCGAAAACTACTTTCCGAATACGACTATGGAGACAGGTTGGGACATTATACCGTTCTGGGTCAGCCGCATGATCATGTTCTCTCTGAAATTGACTGGAAAGGTGCCCTTCACTAACCTCTACTACCACGGTCTAATACGTGATAGCGACGGCCGAAAAATGCCAAAATTACTAGGTAATGTTATTAACCTAATTGACGTACTCGACGGTATTAGCCTCGACGCTCTGCATCAAAAGCTGTTGCAAGGCAATTTAGCCCAAGGCGAGGTCAAGAATGCCGAAAAGCACCAGAAGAGGGCCTTTCCACAAGGTATTCCTGAGGTCGGGGCCGATGCAATTTCGACACAAAGACGATGTACGGCTTCTGAAAATTTTGCAACAAGATCTACTAGCCCACGAAGTATGTCCTTGGAAAGCTTGGCGATGATTTCGTTCCTCGTGAGAGCAGCGCCTTAACGGGGAAAGGAGAGTCTGCCAGAGAGATGGATCTTGACCAAGATGAACGCCGCAGCCAAAAAAAAAATGAATCAGGCGCTTGAAGAGCGCGAATTCGCAAAGTCGACCCAACTCAGTTACCGGTACTTGTACGATGAGCTGTTTGATATCTATATCGAGAACTCAAAGTCGATCATCTCACATGGCACGCCCGAAGAAGCTCGTTCAGCCATGGACACGCTCTACACCACACTCGAAACTGGCTTGCGACTCGTTTCCCCATTCATGCCCTTCTTGACTGAAGAGCTTTGGAGGCGGCTGGCTACCACGCCGACCAGGTGACAACACATCCTCGATTACGATCGCTGAGTATCCGGAGTATGACCCGTCCCTCCATGACCCTACCATCCGAGGTAGCCTATGAGCTCGTACTAGGCTACTCGAGAAGGTATCCGTTCCCTCTTAGCCGACTATGCCGTCAAGGATAAAGGCGTGGTTCATATCGTACTTCTTAATCAAATATCGTATGAACCCCTGCCAGCACAGCTCTCCACGGTGGAGTCACTCCAGTGGCAAGACACCATTGGAGGTGGTCAACATTCTGCAGACTGAGGAAATCGAGCTCCCTGGCTGTGCAGTTTTTTCTGTTTCCGCTGACGCAAACGTTTATCTTCAAGTCAAGGATTACATACAAGATGCTGCAAAGGAGGTTGAAAGGGTCAAGGCGAAGGTGGATGAAGCAAGGAGAGAACAGGTTGACATCGACGCCATCCAGGCAGAGTTGAACAAGGTACAAGATAAAGATGTCACCGATGCCATGCAATCAGCCAAGAGCCGGAAGCGGAATGTTGAAGCCAGATTAAAGGCATTACAGCAGACCGTCCTGATGTTTGAGAAGATGAAGATTTAGGCCGGATGTGACCCTGCTTGCTGATAGTTACGGCTGGAAGGTACTACTTGACAGAGCCATCTTGCGGGGCCAGAACGTGCTCTTCAAATGATATTCATGAATGCAATAGCATTTTTAGTCCGTGTCTAATAGTCTTGACTTGCTGAGCCCGTCTAGAGAACGCTGTCAACCTATTGGATTGAGCGTTGTATTTCTAGCGGCCTTCGGAGAAGGGCAACTGTCGCGCTCAACTCCCCAATGCAAGACAATACCAACCACCACTGTTATCGATGTAACCTCGGAATGACCTTGGACGGTCGAACATGTAGAATTTGCATTGCAACCAACAGCTACGAGCAGAACTAAGCAAAATGAGTCCCTGCCACAATGAGTGATTTAAAACGAGTTATTCGACCCGCCCCCCTCCTAGCCATGACAAGTCAAGAGCGCTAGAGTATCTATATAGCCTTCGTGAGCATCCCTTGCTGCAGGGCTTCATCAAGCGCGGTCATCATCCCCAACACCAGTAATTCTTCCCGAACTTCTGGTCCTACCTTCCCATTTGACGAGATATAAGTGAACCTTCTTGCCTTTGGAGTCGAGGTCGTACAGTAACACTAATAATCGCCCTCGCCTCACCCATTTCCATTCCAACCCATGTCATTCACGAGTCCTAGTCGTTCCTCTTCTTCTTTTCTTCCCTCAAGAAGCTTCCCCACATGTAAGAGAAGCTGGTACAGATTGGGGATATACCGCAGCAACCACGAGACATACCTGCATCCAGCTTCATGCAGGAGGCGCTCGCTATTCAGTCTACGGCTCCTCTGACGGCGGTCTTCGAGGAGATCATCTACAACAATTACTACTCGTCGATCCCTCAACATGACTAACTGCAAGGTCTTCCTAGTGCAGCAGGAAACTCGCCGTCGTGAAAGGATACAAAGACGCTTTCAGCCAGATACCAAGTATGTTGCTTATATCTTTCCCCTTTCTCGTGGTTGCTTGCGGAGGAAGGAGAACAAGATATAGATATCCATAGCCTAACAATTAATCAATCTTCGCACACCCAGGCATCCGGATGATCCTCCTTGGAATCCCACTGGCGGATTGCGTAGGACTGATACTACTATATTTACTCAAATTCTTCCTCGACGATTCACGGGTTAAAAAATCGTTGTGTACGTGAAAACCCCCTTGTGATGACAGGAAGATCCAAACCCTTTCCAATGGATTCTCCTCACTCCCTCCTTTCTTGTGCTGGTAGGTCTTATTACCTTCACAACTTCCAGAAGACGCATCCATCCACAAACATCAAAGGACCGACCCATCTTTAAATCCCCAGGTCCAGTGCACGCACAAACCCTCATCTCCAGCCACAATGAAAGTCGACGGAATCATTTCGTTTCGTTTTTTTTTCAGATGGTTCGGAAGCTAACACTCCACTCCCCTCCCCTCCACTCCACTCCACTCCACTCCACTCATGCACAACATCATCAGCAAACTTTTTTTTTTTTTTTTTTTTTTTTTTTTACAAAAATCCAGATATTTATTCTTTTTATCATCCCTTGACTAACGTGTCTTCTTCTCGGGTGGATGGGGAGCGCTCGTGTGGGGCACTGCTTTTGCATTGCAGTACGTTTCCTATTCCTATAAATTTGGATGGGGAATGCAAGCACGGTACGATCTAACTCTAACTCTAACCCGACGACTCCCCATTTCACTGGGTGTGTGGTATCAGATGAAGGAAAGATTTACATCGAAAGCTGACTTTGTAAGACAGGTAAACCCTGCTAATTTTCCCGGTTCTCTTTCTTTTTTAATAAAATCTCTCGGCGAAATTTAGTGTATTTGCGATTTTTTCCATATTTTCATCATGGCGATGATAATTTACATCATAAAGTCTAAAACCCTACATGATCCTTAAAGTCCAAGGGCTGAAAGGCCGCCCGACAACAATAAAATATCATCAAACTGGTCTAGCAGGCCCGCAAGCCTCTTCTCGCACAGACCTCTCAGTGCCATTCTCTTATCCTCACGTGGATTCAGGCTTAGGAAGTCCTTATTGCATAATTCCGCCGGCACCAGGCTGCGCAAGATCTCGTCAGTATCCGCCAACTCCTTTATGCCTTGCATAGTGCTTGGTCGCCTCACATCCATCCTCCGCAACTCGTCATCCCATGCCTGCGCGACCTCCCAATGAGTCCCGAAAATAGTAGATTCTGGAAGCGGCGAAGGAAACTGGCCCGTGAGTTTGGCATCGCGTAGCGCCCCAGCTTCTCTCTGCTCCGGACTCGTGTCTCCCAGCCAACCGCGAAGCTTGCCCCCGATAGGACCAAAGGAACGGAAGAACTCATATGCTGGGTGCAGGATACTGGCAAAGTCAAAGTCGAGGAGTGCAGTGATCCGACCGGTAGCAGGATCATAGAGGAATTTATCGGGCACTATACCTCCTTATTAGTGCCAGGCTCGAGGCTAAGGAGGAGGAGAGTACTTGCCAAAATCCGCGTGTATGATGGCCTTGTCTTGCTTGGTAGGGAAGTTAGAGAACACGGCTGACAGCCCATGCTTGATAAAGGCGTCAATGCGTTTTCGAATACCGTTCGCGTGCCAGCCCTGAAGATACGGGTCTTCATCTGCCTTGGCGAGTGCGATTTCCAGGCGGTCGCGGTACGAGTCTTCCAAAGTATCCCAAGGTCCGGCACCAACGGTGGGCATGGGGCCGCTCACGATGGAGCCGCGGGTATTAAACGTCACGCCTCCAAAGCCGTGAATACTCTCGGGAAGCCTGTAGTCCTGCAGTCCCTTCAGCAGCGTGGCCATCTGTGCCAGGATCCCCTTCTTTTGGTCCAGAGACATGGTTTGGAATGGCGCGTAAAGTGGTTCCCCAGGCATCGATTCCATCAACATCCAGCCGGCACGATCGCGACGGGCGACGCCCCAGGCAAAGACCCGTGGGATGACCGGTGGTTGGACATGGCGGAGGGCAGCTGCGGCCAGGGCGAGCATGGCGACCTCGTTCTGCACGCGTGTTTCTTGGTGCATGCCTTCGGCGTCCGGGTTGCTGATCCGCAGGATGAACTCCCTGGTATCGGGAACCTCGACCTGGTATCTATCTATACGCTCTAGGTTACGGGGAAGCACGAGGAGATAGATGAAATTGTGGTATTTGAAGGGGCATTTGGACTCGTATTGTATGGGCGAGACCCGAACCTCTCGCAGCTCCTGTTCCAAGTTATCATGGTGAGTCGCGAAGTGCAGAGTGATGGCATGGCTTACGCTGTTGGACAGGCGTATATGAGCGACGAGTATTTCCTGGACGTAATCAAGACGCGCCTGATACCTGTAATGATTGTGGTTGGCCGCCATGTTGAACGCTGGGGTCCCATTCGAATGGATGATGGGGTGGCGTGCGGGGTGGCGTGCGGGGTGGCGAGTGGGTTGTTAAGTGGGTTGTCAAGTGGAAAACAGTGGACGGATCGCGTTGCCACGTGATATGGCCAATAGGCCGTCGTACTGTTGGAGGGGCCCCGAAACGGGACCACCCTTCGTCAAAGGTGAGGCTTCGATGCATGATGGGAGGGAAGGAAGTGGCGAGTGTGCCCGCGGTGGCCCAGGCGGCCTGGGGCTGGAGATCGGCTGCAGAAGCAAAAGACGGGATGGAAGCCAAGCGCCGGGGAAATGGAAATTGCGGCCGGAATCGGGACGATCCGCAAGAGCCAAGGGCTAGATGATTCGCCGCCAAAGGCCGGGGGAACCGGAATTTGTTGCTGCCGGATCGACGTCTAACCAGGTATGGACGCTTACCAAATTCAATTCCTGGAAAGCAAGGCCTACAAGCTCAGTTTTCCCTCCAGGCCCGAGCTGCATCCACGCGCTTCGATGCCAAAGGAGGATCCGCATCAACCGTCGCCATTCACCTTCTTCCAGGCCAAATCCCCCACAATGTTTCCAGCCACATTCAACGATACAGGACTGCCATATGCGGCCCGCTGGCTAGGCTCGTGGAGGAAGATGGCATTGGATTTGTTTGACATAGATTTCCTTTGTTAGCTAGCTAGTCACATGGTGTTCTGGATATTGTGTCCTGTATCTATCCCCTCAACTCACGCCTTAATCTGCGTGCAATTGGGATGACAGCCCGAACGCCAATCCAGCTCGCCGTTCGGTAGGAATCAACCAGATTTGCGTGGTTGATTATGATGTTGTTGGCTACGATCCCCAGGCGCTCCACCACTGATTCCTTAAACGCGCCTGTTCCCCACGAACCCACGTTGTCGCGTTTCCGTAGGAACTCTTCCCCCAGCTCCGGCACCAAAGCATTGCAGCTGTACAGGCTACGCAGGCATCTGGGGTTATACGAATCAGAGCTGTGAATAACGAAGCCCTGTAATGGAGGATGTGCCTTTCATATATGGAGCTCGTTGCGATGCAGGAGAGAGGCTTTTCGTACCCGTCATCCCTGATGAAGTAACCTCCTGTTGTTCACTCGGATGTTCGTCAATCGTATCGTAAGTTGCCATCAAAACGTTGCAACTATACAGTGTTAAAAGCCTGAACTTCTTTCTATCAATAGAAATCAAACCTTCAAAACTGAGAATTCTAGAGCCCAGCGCCTGGTATTGATGAGAATCCAAGGAAAGTGTCCCAGTCCCCGCCGTGTTGGATGGACTGTGTTGCAACCTCTGCTCCTAGAAACTTCTAGAGCACGATTTGACAGAAGGGCCCATTTTTGGGCCCAAGAAACCATGGTCCGGTTCAGATACGGTTGATAGGTCCGGGAACCTGCTAGGCACTTCAAACGTGAACTGAAAATGTCACGCGAGAGTGACATTGACTCATATACTGCCTTGTAGCAGGAAATTTTGTTCAATCATGAAATACTTCCATGTGTTTGATGACATGTCTAAGTTCGAAATGACTACAACGTTCACTGCTTTGCTGTGCCTAGACTAAATCCCTTTCTTGCCTAGATAGTATCCCGCTTTCACAGTTTCCATGCTCCACATAATCAATATACACTCTCATGCTGCCTACACAGCAGAATCCGCCTCCAGATCTGTACGGCACACTAGTGACAACGGAAGATTCAGAGCAAGCCATACTCTTACCACTCAGCAAAGAACTCGAGCATTGGGGTTCGCAGTCCATCAAACACTCTAGTGCATCCAGCCAACCTTGACACTCGCATTCCAAAGCGTGCTTTCGAAGTGGAGAAAAGAAGGGAATGATCGGTCAACATATCCACTTCTGCGAGCTGCTATAAAGGCCTGTACCACTCATGGAATTTGGATTAATAATGCAAAATTGTATCCTACAGATTCAAGGGGAAGAGAGCTATTCGGCTATATCCACACTGGCGATATCATAACGATATTCCGTTTCGAAGAATAGCTCTAAACCCATGAGATTTTTATATGTACCTTCGACATCGGGAAAGCTCGACCACCCAAGAAAGACGCCCTTCGCGGCAAAAGCGAATAAACACCATAAAATAAAATAGTTTAGCATCAAACTTGATCCTTGAGCATGCGACCCCGTTGAGCATACGGTCGACAAAGTGCGAAAAATTCCTCTTCACGCTATATGAAGGCATCAAGACGCGTCTAGCCATTTACTTTTCATAAGCAAGCCACGCGCGTCAATTAGGTCATGAAGAAGGTTTCATGGATGAGGGGGGGGAGAATGGAAATATCACTGCCATAAGCCTTATGACAGTCCAACGAAGACAAGGTCCAACCCGAGCATGCGGTGTAAAGATTTAAAAAGTCGAAGGATGCGATAATATCGTGTCTCTCGAATACAGGACCATGGCCACGGGCTTCATAAATCTAGCCGCGCAAGCATTATACAGTATCTATCAATAATCTAGTATAGCATTCCATAGTTAGTGAATAGGCCGTCAATAGAATCAATGTCACCGGAAACAGCAATGGTAGCTAAGTAGATGTAAGTTTAATATCTACTATAAGAATATAGTAATAATTTTTAAGCTTTGGTAGTAGTATTTTAGTTATTTAGAAAGTTACTTAACGTGGTTTATCAGCGAGCCGATTATATCACCGAGCCGATCACTTTTCCACTACCCTACTACTTTAAAATATAATAAAACCACCACAACACATTAA
>QYAM01000101.1:0-77280 GCA_003988965.1 Neobulgaria alba | reverse complement strand
AATTTAAATCTTGACCAATATGTGGTGGGGAGTTAAAACCTTCAAATCATAGGCCCGTCCCGGCACGCAGTGTTTTCCGCTACGCAGTGACGGACGTTAATTTGATAAATCAGAGAATACCCAAGATAGGTAGTTTATAAAACTAATTCCTCTCTTACCTATATAGGGTGGTTAGTTCCAAGCAAAATAGAACTTAAACAAGCCCGTTGGCAAAAACCAAAGAGATAACCAAAAACCAAGCAAACTCACCACACCCCCCCTATCTAAACTAGTATATCCTTAATCCTCCAACCATTTACACATCACCTTATTTATAAATTCCCTCAACCCACATACCTTCCTTATTTCACCCTCCAAAAATTTCATAAACATCTTCTATCTCCTCATTTTATTATGTTTTTTCTTCTTATAATATACATCTATCTATCTATCTATCTATCTATCCATCCATCTCTCTATCCCTCCATTTATCAAAAGTAGGTATCTCTTCCCATCAACTTTCACCACCACTATCACCAGGCACATTCGTTCATATAATTCTCTCGTCCTACTAGAACGAAACCCCCCCCCTTCCCCCCGTCTTCAACGCCAAGAATATGTACACATACATACATGCTATATTTTCTACAACCCCCTTATCTGGCCTTGTAAAAAAGAAGCAAAGCCAGACAAGTATATCCATCCATCCATCCCATCCATTATCAAAAAAGGAAAGAACAATAGAGGCCTCAAAATCAAAGGAATCGAAAAATAGGAGATTCTAGACATCAGAATGTGAAGAGAGAGAGAGAAAAAAAGACAAGAGATTATCTTTCTTTTCATGAGCTTCTCTCATCAAATTATGTACTCGAATCATAAGATAGCAAATCATCTCATCCAGCAAGACCCAACCCGATCAGCAAAAAAAGAAATCGATCAAGCAATAAATACGGCTTGCTCTTTGCTACCCATTTCGTGATGCCCCCAAATATGCTGTTGTAACAGAAAGAAAAGACCACAAGGAACCCTACCAGCCTTATGGCGAGGATTACAATTGTATATAAACGTGTCTTTTGTCTTTCTCTAGAATAAACCTCCAAACTTCCGAAATCATATGTTCATGAAAGATAGATATCCCGAAGATAACTTCTTTATGCAGTGCCTAGAGAGTTCTTGGCGGCTGCGAGGTATGCCTGTGTCGATTCTGGGGCGTATGTGGGTGCGATTCCACCGAGGAGGATGAAGAAAAATACCAGGAAAAGGACAATGATCAATAATTTCCTGGAAACTGGGCGGGTGGCACCGAATTCTGCCCAACGACGGCTGGCTTCGGCGAGGTATGGCTTGAGCTCTTTTTGTCCGAGCTTGTAGTAGAGCATACCGCAGATTGCGATGCTGTATCCGAAAGCTTGGAGTGCAGAAATCTTGGTTCCCCAGATGAGCATAGATGCACCAACGAGGAGGATATCCTTGAGAACACCGCAGAGAGTAAGGACAAGTCCAGAGGTCTTTCCGATCTGAAATATAAGTTAGTAATTGTTCCCAAAACAATCTCTGAATAACACCTACCAAGAAAACAACGGAAACGTTCAAGAGGAACGCGCAGCAAGCATTTGCGAAGAAAGTCCACAGGCCCACAGCATAAATTTCGCTCATATGCATCTTTGGCACCTCGAGGAAGAGGGCAATGGTGAAGTTCATGAAGGCGCAGACTGGGGCAAAGTAGTATAAGGAGACCAGAGGATCCATCTTGAATTCTGCTCCATTGAGTAGTCTCTCGACCATGCAAATCCTTGTAGCTTCGAAACCAATTCCAGCAATTTGGCACAGGAATCCAACAAGGACGAAGTCGATTTCTCCAAATGATGCAAGAGCAACACCAATGACGATGAGTGAGACGTTGCCCAACTTTTTAAAATCGACAGGGGCAATGCCCAAAGCCCAACCAGTAATGAGGACTGCTACGGGGGTAAATGCCTGCAAATGGTATGTTAGCCCCTCTGCTCCTCCTCCATACACTTGGGAAGCGTACCTTGAGCATCTGAATGAAAGAAACGCTCAGATATAGGTAGGTAATGTTTCCACAAATCAAGCTCAGACTGAAGAATATGCCAATTGGTACAATTGCCCTCAAATACACTCGGCCGGTCATCTTCACCGTCTTGCGTCCATCGAGGAGGGTCGTTGTGCGGGCCATTAGCTGGGTCATGATCGTGGCAAAGATTAGATGCCATGATGTGAGGAGAATGGGATATTCTTAAGGGCGATTAGCAGTCGACTGGGACAATAGGAGGATCAACGGCCACATACTGAATCCAAGTGTTGACAATATCCACTTATTGAAAAGAATGACGCTGGAAGACAAGGAGATCCAGATCCTTTGCAGATTGTTAGCAAGATTCAGTGAGCCCCCGTCGCACGCTGGTGGTACCTACATAACATAAAAGGCGGGATGCAGGCTTGGCTGGGGCGGTTCTTGGAACTTTTCTGCCTCTGGGTTGACCGTGGGGAGGATGGGCGCGCTGCCAGGCCGCGATATGTCGCCCGACAGGCGGACCTTCTCGTCGGATCCCATCTTTGCTGGAAGTGTGAGGAGTTGCTCTGGTGTAGGACGCGATCGCAGCTAAGGAGCGCGGTGCCAATCTGACTCGGATAAGGTAACGACTGGAGGGCAACGCCAGACAGATGCTGGGGAGCGTTGTCGGGCAGGCGTGGTCTGTCGAACTTGGGGGATGGGGGGGGATCAGGAGGGTTGGAGGGCTGGAGGGTGTTGTAGTCGAGATGTTCTGGGACGAAAGAAAAAGACGGAGGGCTGAGGTTGATGGTCGAGATGTGGCAGGCTTCCTAATTTAGGACCGTACGCAGGCGAGGTGAGCAGCCGCTAAAGGGGCAGGGTCGGGGACGCAATGTCGCTATCGAGGCGCAACGCCGATAACCAACTCGTGCCGCCAAGCCAAGCCTGCGCCCATGGCCCAAGCCCACTTGGTGCCCGGCACCACCAAAAGCTTCGCTTCTCCCCGAAAAGGGGCACCGCCCTGGCTACGGCCAACCACCGGACAGGCACAGGACAAGGCCTCCAGACGTGATTCGCCAATCTGGAGATCTTTGCCTCAATCCCGTGGTGGCGATGTCCATCCGCTACAGCCATCCCGATCCAGAGGCACCAGAAGCCACTGCTGCCGTTTCATCGTCGCTCTCGATTCCAGGAACGCCTCCAGTCGCGCGGCCCCAAATATGGCCTCCCCCGGGCTTTTCTCTTAACCCAGAACGAACGCGTCAACCACCACCAGCTCCACGTCACGGTTCAGTCCACCAGCGTGAGCTCGTCGGACAACGGCTGATTTTACTGAGCCTTGTGGGCCATCAAACATCCAGTTTACCTTCCAGATCCTGGAGGTCCGTTCCACCAGGTGTCTACCCTCTTCTTGCATATCTGCCGTGCTCTGGAGACTGGATCGACCTGGCTGGGGCAGCAGTATCCACATATAACGGGCACTTCGACTTCACATCTGCTGGTTTCCCTTGTTTCAGGGCCATACAAGAATACCCTCTTGTCAATCTCCTTCCTGGGAAGCCTTCGCGCGCTCGCCAGGAGATATGAGGAAACTGGGAGTAACCCCTTCTCAAGGGCACTTGCATCGAGCAGTGGTACTACCATCATCACTGCCCTTGCATGCTGAAACACCTGGCCCTCTTAAAGAGTATTGTACATCCAGTTGATGCGTGCTGAAATGGCGCAGTGATATGCTCTTGAGTCGAGAGAGTACCGCATTCGTGGCTGTCACATGGTAGATATCTGTTTAGGTGAAATGTGCAGGATAGCAGGAGGTTTTGGGAAAAGCTAATATTAACGAGACCGCGGTACAGCCTATAGACCTAGCAAGAGCATGCACACCTGCAATAAGCCCAGGCGAGACGACAAAGAGACGCAACTCTTTCCTGTATGTGCTACGCAAGGTAGATAGCCCAAACGGAGCGAAGTTTCTGAAACTTGTTTGAGTGGAGGGCGTCTCTGCAAAGGTGTCTTAGTCAGATGAATGCCAAGACAACCGCACCCCCACCGCTAAGAGCACCGACATGCTCATCAGCCAAATCATCGTCAGCCTCCCTGCTATGACAGTTTCTTTGCCTAGGCGCCGTGAGATGAAGTTGCAGCAAATTTAAAATGAATTTCGCAATGGCCCAGGCCAGAGGTTGGTCCGGCGTGGCTCTCCGCAGCCAATAGATAAGCTCAGGCGCAGAGGCTTTTCCGAAATGAGCTCTAGCTTCTTCTGGCGGGTTAGGTGTCCCATCCCGCCATTTTCTGTGGGCCGCTGCAGAAAAGACGGGGACCCCTGTCAATCATGTTGAAATGCGCTTTGGGGACTCGGGCATTACGACTTCGAATAAATTTCCTACACCAGGTCCAGCGCAATCTTCACCTCTCCAAATATACTCCGTTCGCAGCGCGAATAGCTTCCATCTACACCACGAAGAAATCGCCTTCTCTGGCAGCCCTGCGCACCCAAACCTTGACTATTTCTACTCCCCAACGACCCCGCTAACCCCCCCGCCAACACTGGTCGAGATGGCCTCTGCCGAATTGTGAGCTTCCGCCCCCGTTGCAGCGCGGAAGCCTAGCCTACCATTGTTTGCTGATCTTGGAGTGGCAGTGCTGTTGATGTTCTAGTTGTTGGCGCTGGTCCAACTGGGCTTGGAGCCGCAAAGCGCCTGAATCAGATTGTGAGCGTTCCTCTTCACCGCTCACGCCAGATCTGAATTGACTCTTTAGGATGGTCCTTCCTGGATGATCATTGATTCCAATGGAACCCCCGGTGGCCTTGCCTCGACAGATGTAACTCCAGAAGGCTTCGTATGTCTACTCCCCTTCGATTGAAACTACGCAAGCTAATGCAAGGGAACAAGCTCTACGATGTTGGCGGCCATGTTATTTTCTCCCACTACAAATACTTTGACGACTGCATCGATGAGGCCTTGCCCAGAGAGGAGGATTGGTACACACACCAACGTATCTCTTACGTCCGATGCAAGAAGCTTTGGGTGCCATATCCGTTCCAAAACAATGTTTCCATGCTACCACAAGAGGAACAAGTGAAGTGTATTGACGGTATGATCGATGCTGCATTGGAGGCGCGCACAGCAACCACGAAACCAAAGAACTTCGACGAGTGGATAGTCAGAAATATGGGAACCGGGATTGCAGACTTGTTCATGAGACCATACAACTTCAAGGTGTGGGCTGTTCCCACAGTTAATGTAAGATCTAGAATATTTCCCTGGTAATACAAATCCTGACCGTTTGCCTAATAGATGCAATGCGCGTGGCTTGGAGAGCGAGTTGCCGCACCAGATGTCAAGACTTGTGTCAAAAATGTCATTCTCAACAAGACTGCTGGAAATTGGGGTCCCAACGCTACTTTCAGATTTCCAGCCAGAGATGGTACTGGAGGTATCTGGATTGCGGTCGCCAATACCCTACCAAAAGAGAACACTTTATTCGGCAAGCAAGGAGAGGTTACGAAGGTTAATGCTGACGCTCATACCGTTACTCTGGGCAGCGGCAAGACCATCAAATACAAGAAATTAATCACCACAATGGCCGTTGATCAGTTAGTAGAACATATGGAAGACAAGGAGCTTGTAACACTTAGTAAGGGCCTTTTCTACTCGAGCACACACGTTATTGGTGTCGGAATCCGTGGGGAGCGACCTGAGAGGATTGGTGACAAGTGCTGGGTAAGTCTGGCTTCTAAGAAATGGCAGGAGCGAATCTCTGACACCTGATTTAGCTATACTTCCCTGAAGACGATTGCCCATTCTACCGTGCCACAATCTTCTCAAATTACTCGCCATACAACCAACCTGAGAAATCAGTTAAGCTCGCTACTCAGTATCTTGCTGATGGCAGCAAGCCAGAGTCCAGTGAGCCGAAAGAAGGCCCATACTGGTCTATCATGCTTGAAGTCTCTGAATCATCTTTAAAGCCAGTTGACCAAGCCAGCCTCCTCAAAGATACCATTCAAGGTCTAATCAACACTGATATGATCAAATCTGACGACGAAATCGTGTCCACATACCACCGCCGATTTGATCATGGATACCCAACTCCATCTCTCGAGCGTGAGGGCGTTCTAAAGGAGCTCCTCCCGAAGCTCCAAGCTAAGGATATTTACTCTCGAGGACGGTTTGGAAGCTGGAGATACGAAGTTGGAAACCAAGATCACTCATTCATGTTGGGTGTTGAGGCCGCCGACCATATTGTGAATGGCGCTGTTGAACTTACACTCAACTACCCCGATTTTGTCAATGGCCGAAAAAATACCGAGAGAAGACTTGTCGAAGGCGGCCAAATCTTTGGCAATAAGGCAACCAAAAAAGCTAATGCAGCTGGTACTGCCAATGGAACTGCCATCCCATCCCATGCCAGGAAGACCTCGAAGAATCTCAACTAGATCATGTTCCAAGGCGTTTGCCGTTGAGAGGGTTCAGTATCTTGCCCACTCCAAAGCAGAGCACGGGATAATTTCGCATTTGGTCGGATATTTGTTGTAGTGTTTAGACATAGGGGACCATCCACTTCTGTTTTACTGCTATATACCTTGCGAGCTTTGATTGCTTTGCATAGCGTGGCGAATTGAAAATGATGAGTGATGTTGCGAGCGAACTTTCAACCCATTTGAGTAGAGCGTAGAGAATCAATAGACCATTTGACGTTGCAAAGTGTTCCACGCTCAGTACGATTTTCATTGTTGGATTCTCGTTTTGGGTCGAATATCAAGTCCTATTCCTAGAAATAGCAATCCAACGTTTCCTCTTTAATCCACAAATAAAACCTGTGGTAGAGCTTGGTTTTTCCTAACTCTTGTACTGTGCCATGATCAAAAGCGACTCGGCCTGGGAAGGTTTAACTAAGGTAACCTATCGGCCCATTCAGTTTCCAAGAGCGCCTAGACACAAAACAGGATTCTGATAGTGTACTGACTCGACTAAGTGGATTCTCAGTAGTCTTATACCTATACCCACGTCTCTCTTGTGCACTAGGCCCACTGAGCTTTCTGCCACTCGGACTTGTAACCCCGCAAGCCCTCGTCACCTGACTGGTCGAAGGAGCTTTCTCCGTGGCTCCGGTCCCTGTCCACGGCGCTATTCCCACGACGTCATCCACGCCATCCGCTCCTCTGTCTAGGGCCAATCGCCGATCCTAGGAAGCCTATCGACGCCAATTCGGCGCAAAAACACCATCCACAAAGTACACCAACGCCAAAGACCCCTCCAGCTCCATAGAGTGTCAGCCGTGTGCTACCCCGGCTGCAACCTGTCTTCCTTTTTCTTCGGGGTTAAAGCGTGTCACAACAAGCAGAGAAGCATGATCTAGATTCCACACTGAGCCATGGACGGACTGTCCGCCTTGGGCGACGAGCAATTAGACCCGCCTCCCCGCCTGTATGAGAGGTTGCGACAGATTGCTGGTTACACCTGGGATGAATCAAAGGAACCATTTCATTCAAGCTACGACAACTGGTAGGTTCTCCTACATGCTGTGTCCTTCGTGCTGAGACGATGCAGGCAGGTGTTCGGAGCCAAAGTTGCGCACTCCACCACTTCCAATGGCTTCCCCAAACCCGACTCCCTTCGAGATACCTCCCGGCCTGAGCCTCGCCGAGCAAATAGCTACCGGAAGACCGTCAGCGAGAGCGGGAGCGAGTCTGCGGGAACCGTTCATGATGATGAATCGGAGTCAGGTTATGTCGAAGTCGTTGCGCGAGTCTCGAACCATGCCTTAAGGGAAGAGCGGGCATATCATATTTGCAAGAGCTTAATCAAAACGGTAGACCCGAAAGGAGATCACATTGTTCGGCCTATCGATATCACACAATTAGCGAGTCAGCAAGGGGACAAAGGGCCCATCGTAGTCTGCATCTTTGAGCAGGCAGGGCCCAACCATCTTCCCAAATTCATAGATTATGGGCCAGCGTGGTATTTGGGTCGGAGGAACGGCAATCGACATGAAGCTTTCCGGGACGAGTTCGTACCCAAAGAACCAATATCGTTACAGACTTTTTTGGATTTTGCGGTAGGGGCCACAGAGTGCCTCGAGATTTTGCATCATGGGCAGCGGATAGTGCATGGCGAAATTCGAGGAGATGCTTTTCACATGAACCTAGAGACGGGAAAGGTCAAATTGATCAACTTTGGGTCCGGACTTCGGACATTTGAGCATGGCCTTACTAGCACCGGGTGGTCGACACTCTCAAAGGAGATTGGGGCAAAAAACAAGCTTTCATACATGAGCCCCGAGCAGACTGGTCGTATGCCTGCGGAACCTGATAGCCGCACAGACATCTACTCACTAGGTGTGCTGTTCTGGATAATGCTCGCACAACAGCCTGCCTTTGAAGGAGAGACGCCCATGGATATAATTCAGAGCGTTTTAGGGAGAAGGCTACCATTGGTTTCGAACATTAGACTTGACGTCCCGGATGTGATTGGAAAGATTATCCAGAAGATGACGGCGAAAATCATTGGGGAGCGTTACCATTCAACGAGTGGTTTGAAACATGATCTCGTAGAAGTGAGGCGACTATTAGGCGCTGGCGAGACTGTTGCCCTTGGGAAATACAAAATCGCTGCCAAGGACATCTCTTCCTTTTTCATCTTGCCAAATATAATGATTGGACGAACTCTAGAACACGATGAAGTTGTAAAGGTCATTGATAAAGTTTCAAGGCGGCATATAATAGCGCAAAGGCAGGATATTAACAGCCTCTCCTCTAGTTCGAGCATATCCGATGGGCACTTGGGAAACTCGGATAATGCTCTCGCTGGAGAAGGGTCAAGCGAGGGAGATAACACTAGTTCTGCCGAGACAAAATCGCATTCTCTTGGACTCAATAATGGACTAGATGCCAGGACATTAAAATGCGGATCCGGTCAGCTTCGTTCAGGTTCAAGCTCTCATCATACTTCTCACGATAGCCAAAGCGGATTTTCTAGGCCCGGGAGTGTATTACGGCCGTGGGAAAAGAACAACTCTCTTTCGCTTGACACAAGAAGCATGGCTGACAGTCTAAATTCCGGAGCTGGCGGTACAACATCGAGCTCTGATGGCGCTGGAAGTCTTACGCATCAGCGAAACAGTGTCAAATTTCGGAGGAGAGGAAGGTGTGAGGTCGTGAGTATCTCAGGGGCCGCTGGCCTGGGCAAGAGTTGCCTCGTACAGTCTGTTCAGGTTGAGGCCAGGCGAAGAGGGTATTTTGCAAGCTCTAAATTCGACCAAGCAAAAAGGACACCTTTTGGCCCTGTTCTTAAGCTCCTTTCGAGTCTATTCAAGCAGGTTTTTTCAGAAAGCGATACTGACACGGCTTTCCACCGTCAACTGAAAGAATATGTGAAGTCTGGTTGGCCAATGCTTCACAAGGTGTTGGGACTTCCAGAGTTTCTTATGGGTGCAATGAACACGGCACCTCGCGGAAACTATTCTAGCCAGCTCTCTCAGTACAATTACAGCAAGATCATGCGAGGCGAGTCGAATCAATACGACTCATCGCCCTCAAGCTCACGAGGAAGTTTATACAGCATGTCACTTAGCGTTCAAAGCTCCCAGGACTTTCTGCGAGGAGGATCCTCAACTAAATCTGTCCGTCTAATGAATACATTTCTAGATGTTCTACGCCTCTTCACACAACACAAATTTATATGTCTGTGCCTAGACGATCTACAATTTGCAGATGATGAATCTTTGGACCTAATCACCCAGATTGTTTCAGCACGAATTAAAATGGTTATCATAGTAACCTACAGACCGGATGAGATGCTTCCGGAGAGGATAAAAGACATAATAGATCCTCCCCATACAGAGGGTATCAGTTTGCACGCCCGAAGTCCATAATGATTTACTATACTAACCTCTAACTAGATTACGTTAAGGCAGGAGGCGTTGGTATAACTAAAATTACCCTACGGCCCCTTGGCGAGGAGGATATCAAGCAATATGTTGCTGCAACGCTTTGTCGCCCTGCCGCTGACATAATTCCCTTAGCAGCGGTTATTCAATCCAAAACTGCTGGCAATCCTTTTTACATGCGAGAAATACTGGATAGCTTCCACCGGAAACAGTGTGTTTACTATGATTACAAGGAGAGTGGTTGGTGCTATGACATTGATAGAATATTCAAGAACTTCGCAACCAAGTCCTATCATGAAACATTGAATACGGAATTTGTCACCAGTCGTCTGAATGAGTTGCCCCCAGCCGCAAGGACAATTCTAGGGTGGGGAGCCTTAATTGGGCATTCATTCTCTTTCGAATTGATCCAGAGACTTTTGAGTGGAGAGTTCGACTACGACGACTCCGCATCAATCACTGATACGAAGCAGCCATACGTCCTGTCGTATTCTCAGCAAGACGCAATCGAGGGGCTCCAAGCTGCTATTCAAGCCTACGTCATCGTTGCGACTCAAGACGACGACCGTTTCCGCTTTGCACACGACCGGTACATGCAAGCCGCAGCCTCACTCGGGAAATCCAAGAAAGCTAAAATGCATTTTATTATTGCACAGACGCTTCTGAAGTATTGCGGCTCGGACGAAAGAGTACGACCAACCACCGCTGAGCACATCTGCGAATCAATCGAGATCGTAAAATCAAGAATTGTGCATCGACAGTCCTTTAGGAAGCTTCTTGCTGATTGCGCACAATCTGCTGCTGAGCGTGGAGCTCGGCCAACCGCAGCAAAGTTCTACAATAGTTGCTTCGCACTCCTTCAGTCCAATTCCTGGGAAGAAGGTGCTCAGGACGTTTACTACGATGAGACGTTACAACTCCATACTCGAGCTGCTGAAACCTATCTCTACATGGGTCAGTATGCCGAGTCAAAGCGGCTTTTGTCGACCGTCTTTGAAAACGCCCGGAATCCTGTTGATAAAGCTCCTGCCTGGGTCCTTCAGTCTCGTATTTATGCGCAAGATGGGGATTCACCGGCGGCATTCAGAGTCTTGAAACACTGCCTACAAGCGCTGAACATCCAGGTGGATGAGGATCCTAGCTTTGAGAAATGTGACCTGGAGTTTGAACGTCTATCCTGCAAGATTCAGTCCATGGAGCCGAATGAAATTGTTAACAAGCCAATGACAAAGGACTCTACCTTTTCCGCTATCGGAGCAGTCCTGGTCGAGACGATCAGTGCTGCGTTTTGGACTGATACCTTAATATTCTATCAGATGGTGTTAGTTATGGTCAATACTCAACTGACTTGTGACAGTTTCCCTCAAGCCAGCATGGCGTATGTTCACCTCGCCATGATTGCTATATCCAGATTCAACATGATCACATTTGCGAATAGTATGGGCAATATATCCCTAGAGCTAATGGACAAATGGCGAGATTCTTACACCTTGGGTCGTGGCGGAACCGTGTACTCCCTGTTTGTTGCTCACCTCCAGACCAACCTTCAAGACTCACTCAGCCAATTAGAAGGCGCGCTTGAATATGCCCTACAATCCGGGGACAGAATCTCAACCATTCTCAATTTTGGACTGGTCGGCAATCTCAAGTTCTTTGCCTCTGAAAACCTTGGGGAACTTGAGGCTTTTCTGCATTATGGATGTGAGGAGGTTCCAAATTGGACTCAGGATACTCGGGGTGGAACAATGGCCATTGCCATCAGGCAGGCCTGTCGAGCTTTACAAGGAAGAACTTTCACTGATGATCCGTTGCAGATCATGAGTGATGAGCAACACAACTCACTTTTCTACAAGACATGGCTAAAGAGATCTTTAGCCAGCAGTACTAGGCCCCTGTTGTTCTATGAAGGCATTGAGATTGCGCCACTCTTCCTGTACGGCCATTATGATAGAGCCATTGAGCTAGGTAACGCCTGTCTTGCCATAGTTGATACAATCTGGTCAGCTCGGAACACCAGGTTTGTTATGTTTATGCACAGTCTCTCTATGGCAGGTCTTGTGTGGCGTAAGCTTCGGGATCCAATACGGGTAGTTTCCAATAATGAAGACCAGCAACGTCCTACTATCGGCCATCAGCTCTCTGAGCAGAGCCTTCGGCAAAACATCGATCTTGTAGAGAAGGAAATAAACCGACTCAAAAACAAAATTGAAGACTGGCAGGTAGTTAATCCCGTTAATTATCTTGCATGGTCTGAATTACTCGCCGCTCAGATAGCTGAGATGAAGAACAACCACGGTCAAGCAATGATGCACTACGAAAATGCGCTAGACCACGCCTCAGCCCACAACTTTACTTTTGAAGAAGCCCTTGGAAATTACCTACTCGCTGGTTTCTTCTTAAGAACTGGCTCCAGAAGAGCAGCCAAGGCATCTTTACGCGAGGCTACCCTGCTTTATCGCAATTTTGGAGCAGTAGGCGTTGCTAGACATATCGAAGACGAACACAGTCTTTTGCTCCAAGGCGCTACGAGGACCGAGAGGACTGCAGACGCTGCAGCCCAGACTGATTTCGCGGGAGACTCGGCGCCAGTACAGTACCAAACCTTAGAAGGTGACGATGATGATTTGACTCAACAAACAAGAGCATCGATTACCGAAACAAAGGGCGACAGGATTGGTGCATGGCAAGGAGATTCTGCACGGCCTGGTGCCGGCGAAGGTCTTCCTGCTTTGGATATGTTAGATTTAACATCAATACTCGAAAGTTCCCAGGTAATTTCGAGTGTCTTACACGTCGATCAGCTCCTCAAGACAATGTGTGAGATCATCTTACAAAACTGTGGAGGTCTCGCTTCTTCGGCTGCAATTGTTGTTGAGGATGATGATCCTGTTGGTTGGAGTATAGCTGCAAGTGGGGATCCTGAAAAGGGCGCGGTTGCTCATATCCCGGGCATCCCATTGGGAGAGACGGCATTGGTAGCCGAAGGAGTTATTCTCTATTGCACACGCTTTCGAGAAACGGTCTTTCTCCCCGATTTGATCCGCGACGAGCGCTTCAGTAATGTTACCAATGCATGGGCTCGTGTTAATCCACATGGAAAGTCTGTGATCGCTATCCCAATCTGCCATGGGGCAAAGCCACTTCTTGGAGTTCTTTATCTTGAAGGGCAGCCAAACGCATTCACAGATCGCAATCTCACAGTCTTGCAATTGCTTGTCAATCAAATTGGAATCAGCTATTCTAACGCGCTAACCCTGAAAGAAGTTGAGAAAGTTTCGGCACGCAACAACTCTATGGTCGATGTCCAACGAAAAGCACTGCAAAAGGCTCTTATCGCGGAAAACAAAGCCAACCAGGCGAAGGCTGAAGCTCTGCGCAATGTCAAGCTTGCCGAGGAAGCTGCTAAAGCGAAATCGATATTCTTGGCAAATGTTTCGCATGAATTGAGAACCCCTCTCAATGGGGTTATTGGTAATTCTGAGCTTTTGAGGGATAGTAAACTCACCAAAGACCAAGCGGACATGGCTGATTCAATTCGAGTCTCAGCCGATCTCCTCCTAACTGTCATCAATGACATTCTTGACTTTTCGAAAATGGAAGCTGACAAAATGGAGCTTTACATTGTTGCTTTCAAGGCTGATGAGATGATGCGAGAAGTTTTTCGTTCTGTCTCATACAGTAATCGTGATAAGAAAAATGTTAAGAACGTTGAGATTTTACAAGACTTCAATCTTCCCGACTGTCTCATTTTTGGAGATCCCGTTCGACTACACCAAGTTTTGGGCAATCTTGTTTCGAACAGTCTGAAGTTCACTGAAAATGGTTCCATCACCATTGGTGCTAGGACTGCAATCGAAACAAATGATGAAGTCACCTTACATTTTTGGGTTAGAGATACTGGGATTGGAATCCCACCGCAACAGCTAGTCAAGTTGTTCAAGCCCTTTAGCCAAGCGGATCCGAGCACAGCACGGAAGTACGGCGGAAGTGGTCTTGGTTTGAGTATATGCAAGTCACTCATTGAGTCTATGATGGGTGGCAAGATCCAACTCGAAAGCATTGAGGGACGTGGCACATTAGCATCATTTTCTGTCACGTTCAAAAAGGCTAAGGAGGCCGCGGCAGGAGATTGCCAAGACGGCTTAGATCATGAGCATGGGAAGCATACTAATTGGGATTTGGAACGATCTTCGACCCCCTACACCGACTTCTCTTCTATCCCTCGAGAAGAAGTCCGTATCTGCATAGCAGAGGACAATCCTGTCAACAAGAAAATTGCTGTCCAATTCATGCAAAAGCTCGGGTACAGGCATGTAGATGCCTACGACAATGGGCTGGAAGCTGTTGAGGGCCTGCGAAAGATGGCTAATGAGGGACATCCATATCATATCATTCTTATGGATGTTCAAATGCCAATCCTTGATGGTTATGATGCGACAAAGTTGCTTCGAAGAGATCCTTTGCCCGCTGTGAGGGATATATTGGTGATTGCGATGACGGCTTCCGCCATTCAAGGTGATCGTGAGAAATGCTTAGAATCTGGGATGAACGATTACTTGGCTAAGCCTGTTCGTTCGAATGTGCTGAAGAAGAAGCTGGATCAATATATTCTCCAGGTATGTGCTTTCCATATCTTGAAAAATAGTTGTGATTAATCAATTACATAGGCACCACTCGCCGTTCCAAACCTCGAGGAAAAAGCCAAGCAACTAGCTGATACTATTTTGAAGCAAATGAATGGCCCCTCTACCCAGATGCCAGAAGATCATCTAACATCTAGTCCTTCCACACCCGTTTCCTCGGTTGTCACGGCAACAGCTACAAGCCCTTCTTCAGCAAGCGAGGGATTCTCCTTGTCGCCCATCATTCTAAACACTTTGGGTCGGAGTCATGCGGATGATAGCCAAAACACGACGCCGGTATCGGAGAAGCCTCACCGAGATATCGATGGAGAATTACACCTTGACCAAAACCAGACGAGCAACACCATGGAGAATGGTCCGAAAGAGAAAGACAGGAAAGGGAGACAACTTAAAGACTTCGAGGAGGACATCTTGCAATCATTAAAAAAGAAGAGGTCGCGAAGTGTCATACGAAATGTTGTTGTGACGGATGGTAATGACAGTGATGTCTCAACAAAAAAAGGGGAGCCAAAAAAAAAAACCGGCTTGCCTACAGAAAATGGCAGAGAAGAAAGCAAAGATGAATAGAAATTCTAGGGGCATTTGGACATCTCGCCTGAATGAGATGGTTGAGAGAAGAAACAAATTTATCTTATTTCGAATATTACTGGTGGTAGAGATCTTGTTATTTGGAGGTTTATGAACCATACCTTCTTAGGGAAGGGGAGGAGGAAGGGGATATCTATGTATTATATCATGACTGTATGTTTTTCTCACATGAGCGTGGGCGTTCTCTCGTGGGTGGGGTCCAGTTTTGGCATTACGAGTTATGTCTTTTCGGAACGATTTCTTTTTCCAAAGTTTCTGTCATAAATTTTTTTAGTTTCTTGACTTGGACTTGGACGATTCTTTTTGGGTGGAGGGAAGGGAAGGGATGGAATGGGATGACATGGTGTTGATGTTGATGAGATGGGACGATTATATTTGGGGTTTTGGTTTTATTTTATTTATAAGTTGGGGGGGGGTATATATATGATGGAAGATGATGATGGTGACGGGAAAAGAGGTCTTAGGGTTTTTATGGGTATAGGAAGGGAAAGAAGCATGCGTACTTCGTGGTAGTTGATGGAATGGTTTTTATGCGCATTTTAGAGAGATTAAAAATGAGGGATTTATAGAATGAGAGTTTTATTCGTGTTGTCTAAGTTTATTGTGGGTTGATGGGTTTATGTTAGTCCCTAGATGTGAATTGATACTCATACGCTTATGCTTATGCTTATATTTTGGAATCGTTCTTGGGACTTGGTTAGTTGTGAGATTTACTTATTTTTTGTGGGTTTTTTTTGTTGGTGGTTTGTTTGCTTCGGAACCAGCTACTTAGGTAAGGTAGTTAGTTAAATGCACTTGTGTATATTTCACTCTTATTTAAGTATTTTTTGTAACAGGAGAGATGGATTATTCATTAAATTTTATATCTTTTTGGTTTTATCTGGAATTAACATGAAGGGATCCCTCGCATTTGAGACCTCTAGTTTAACCATTTTGGTTCGGTTACGACTATTTGTATATTTATAACCCCCTTAAAATTGACATACTCGTTAGCACGTAAAGAACCTATTGGCTCGTTCAGGCTATGACGGAGGGAGTGCTTAACAAGTAGAGAAGTGTCTCCTCTAACTCTGTGTATATACGGAAGGTTTCTACGAGAACCTTGCAAAAGGGAAGCTGGGTTAATACTTCACTCTTGTCAGAAAGATTTTTGACTCTATCTAAAAATTGAAACCTTTTTATGAATAAACTCTAGATGTCTTAGAAGAACTTTGGCTTTATGAGTTATGTGTTAAGTGAATGTGTTTTGAGTACAGTTGTGAGATAAGGGATATTAACAGCAATTCCGATTATTTCTTTCCCACTCAAGAAGACATTTTCTATCTTTTGAAGCTAGCCCGCTTGAAGGAAAGATATTCCTTGATTTTCTAAATTAACAGACTACAAGGCATGATATTACTTCCTGCCGGGAAGTAGCCTTTTCATAAGACCTTCGTTACTTTAGTACAGGTGTATCTTTATAAGATATAGTAGCTAGCTGTTTTATTTAAAACGCGTTGCAGTTAATATAGCTATCCACTTTTAAGATGTATCCTGGTAGTCCTATCATTGGGTATGCTGTCAAATCCTATTATGCCGCAGGATTTAGAATCTAGCAAAGATGCTTTTATCCAACGCATATCCTCCTTCCATTTATTTCTTCCCTTATCTAATTCCTTTGTTCCTCTTTGAACGTCGTAAAGAATAAATATTCTGCATTAATATTTACCCTCCCTTGCCTAAAAAATAGACGAGTATAAGTGGATTTCACTTCGTACCTGCAGGTACCTGACTTTACTTCCTAGACAGCCAGAATTATTTATCCAAATTATATGCAAGGTATACGTTGTACTAATCTAATCACTTTCAATGGAGAATTTCTTACAATCAAATCACAAATAAACTGAAAATTATTTAGTAAGTGGTGTTATAATTGCTGCAGCGTAAAGCCATCAAATTTAACTATATTCTAAAAGGTACCTCATTCTGTGAGGTGGTTCATCGCTTATTCCCCCTATTTTTCCCGAAGACGACACCTGTAAAACTGTGGCTGAAAAACGGCAGGAAAAAAAAAAAAAAATCACGGGAAATTGTGGCGCTCAAGCCACCCCATCAATCTGTAACAAACCATATCTCCACTACCAAGAAAAAAGACACACACGGCATCCTCTCAAATCTCCAAATGCAGGATATTAAAATTGCCATTCGGGAAGGGAAAAAAAAAGGTATCCACTTATCCTCTGCTCTATTTTCCTTTCCATTTTCAACTTTCATTACTATTTCGGACAAAAAATTCCCGAAATCGAGAAATAAAAACAGAATAATCTAAAACTCGAACACGAAAATCACGCAATTCATATGACGCATTATCTATCTTCATAATGCTGATTTATATGTCAAAGCATACCCAATTACGCGAAATAAAATCCCATTAAAAAGAGGAACCCTACCTTTTCCCGCCCAGTTATCACCGAGCATAAACACCCCAAAACCAAAACCGGAAGCCAGCTTCCATGCTTTCCCTCTCCCGAAACATAACGTAAAGGTCCACGCCTTATGGAAGCATACCATCATCCCCCCATTCCTTGTATCAAAGAATGCCCAACACACAAGAACCATATATTAAAAGTTTTCACTCTTGATAATTCCTCCCTGATACTAAACTAACATTCAAGAAGAAAACCGGGAATAAACAAGAAATAGAGTGCTTAAGTAGTCTACTTACCCGTGCCTCCCGCCTTCCCATCACATCCCTAAATTAAACAGTAGTATCCCAAAGTAGTCCCTCAATCTCAAACTCTGTAAAAGAATCACAAAAACTCACATTGTTACCAAACTTCACCACCCTCAAATCAATCAATCCCACCTCTCCCAAGGGATTAACCAACCACCACACCCCTCCCTACAGTACCCGTCCCCATCCCTCCTAATCTACCCCTCCGATAAGCATCACACTCGCAAGAGCCCATATGAAAAACAAGCCTTAACTTCCCATCCAATACAAGTACCTATGTCTGTGCCCCTCAACTCCCAAAGAAGAATAAGAACCGATTAATCATCCGGAAAATGCATCCCTATTCAAGGACGCCCTCCCCCCAATCCTTGCCCAATATAACTACCCTGATAAGCCAGTGCGAACATTTGCGGGGAATGAGACATACCACCGGTTTCCCCAATTTTCAGATTGGGTTTTACAGTTTTCCTAAGATCTATGAAAGGGGGGTTTTCCGAGATTTGATGACGTTTGAGATAGATGGTGGTTCTTAGCGATTCGGGAATTTTGCCGGTTGGTTCTTGGTGGGGGTGGTTGGTACTTTGTTTTTTTTTCGTTGGATGGGAATTATGGTGGGGTGGCAAGAGATGAGAGAGCATTTGAGGGACTGGTACGTTATCTTGGTCAATATTTTTGCCACAAATGAGGAAGCAGTGCAATAATCTTGGGTCTGAGACGTCAATCCAGGAAATTCAACGCCACGTAGGCGTTGGTTTCAGCGTATAATTCAATTTGAAAGAATGCCGTGATCAAACGCTTGAGCCTAGGGCAAGACATGATTTAGTTGAGTTTCTTCCATATTTTGTTTTCCTTATTGTCTTCCGCTTCGCGGATTGAAAATCTCCGAATACATCGTTTTCGTGATAATAATTCCAATCCAAATCTGACAACAGCTCATCTGGGACTATGGCAAGATTTAGGCATCCCCGACACAGTGAAGTCTCCTCCTGCTGTTCACACATTGGTCCCATCCGCCTTGTTTTTCTCCTAATCTCGGTCCCAAATTTCCACAATCGCCGTGCTCCAAATTCGTATCTGCATTTAGGCAGCTTCCCTATTGATTTTCGCAAATGTTATCCTCCCAGACACACAAGGTTCACCGTTTCAGGCATACTATCCTGACCCTTTGAGCCAAAAAAAAAATTATATACAGAGAGAATTCCGCCTCGGCTTCAATCCTCGCAGAACAATCGCGAGAAATGTTTCTAAGGCGGTATCCGACAATCTAAAGTAAACGTCAATATGATACATCGGGACTAGCCCAGAAGGAATAATGTACAAAGGTACACCAAAAGGCCCCCTCCTATCTGGAAGGAGGGCAACAAGAATGAAATGAAGAGAAAACGAAGTAAGTCAGGAATAATTAGCCCAGCCATTATTAAACCATGCGCGACAAAATGGGTATCTTCTAAAATATTTTTTGCAAAAGAACCAAGCTGAAAGGAAGTGCCTCAGTAAGGCTAAATGGTAAGGATGAGGTAATATCGTATTCTAAATCTGGCTGAAAGATTGCAATGCGTCTGGCAGATGACGATGTTGATTTTCCCCATTCTTTAATCAAGTGAGGGTTATCATCTCGCCTATTGTGAAGGAGGTTGAGGAACTCTTTCTGAAACTCCACTAATCTCGCCCGTCATCTCGCTTCCCACCACCAGCTCGACGTGAATGTTCATCCTCAGGTGTCGTACGTCGTTCATCATGCCTCATCTCCGGCCCGGTCATGTACTGAGAATCTCGTTGCGTTTGTTGCGAATGGGGTTGAGGTCGTGAGTCGCTGTTGTCTAGCAGCGAGGAGACGGGATGGGCGCCGCCGGAACGCCGGCGGGGCTCTGGGGGGACGGTAGAGGTTTGTCCATGTTCGTTTTCTTGAACTGTTCGTGGTGACGCGGCGCTTTGCGATGTAAAGCCACTCTCAGTATGACGATGGCGACTCGTGGGACGCCCATACGAGTCCAAACCTCGTGCCGACATGTCACTTGTTTGCCTTGAATGCCCTCGGCGCCGATTCGGTGTGTTGGTAGCCGAAGACCCAGGCTGCGAAAATGGTGGAGAGGTGTATTGTGGTTGTGATGTTGGTGGTGGGGCAGGCTGTTGAGGTCCGGTAGCTTTGCGTTTCTTTGGAGAAGATGCATGATCTGTATGAAATTAGTACCTAGTTCTATTGGCATAGCATTCCCAAAGACTTGCCTGAAGGAGTTGTCGGATGGTGGCCACTGCTCGAGCTGTTTGCATGTGCTGTAGGTGGCTGCCAGTGATGAAAATATATCGATGGGGATGACTGAGGCTCTTGTTGTTGGACGGACTGCGAATGCTGCAATGGGTGGCTAGACTGGCCTTGACTTATTTGCATATTTGGACCTGGGGGAGGTTGTTGAATGTGTATTTCTCCTGTGTTCAACCTGGGCAGATGAGAGTTTTGAGGTGGCCTGGCTATAATACCTTGTGCTTGAGCAACTTGTCTCTGGCGAGATGCTGGAGATAACTGATAGCTGGGTACGAATCCACTGCTTTGCTGAGAGCTCCCTGAACCGATTGGCGTTGAGGGTAGGGTCATTGGTGGCGGATGTTGTTGCTGTCCACTATAGGGGGTTCCAAGTACTCTTGAATCTCTCCGCTGAAGCTGCTCGGGTGAGGTTTGAGCTTGCGAGGGCAGCAACTGTTGCTGTTGCTGCTGAAGTTGGTGAGTTTGTGCCATGTAATGCTGTGCCCACTCCAAACTAGCATTTGGGAGGTTACCACCACCCATTCCAGCAAATACTAATGGGATTAGGTAGGGTGGAATTCCTCCACTCAAAGACGTTCTCAGCATGTCTTGTTCAATCTTTCGTTGTTCTAACCTCAATGATTCTTGCCGCGTCTTTTCCTCCTCTTGCCTTCGCTTGTCTTCCTCTGCTTTAGCGTGCAGCCAATTCCTCATTGACTCCTCTGCCCCCTGCCACTGCGCTGGTGGTGCTGGAAGCTGCCCCATAGGTTGAGCTAATGGTGGTGGCGGTTGTCCTACTGGTGGGGGAGGAGGTTGTTGTGGTTGAGGTAGTGTTAGGGCCGCCGGTGGAGGCAAGCCACGGTGTGGAGTGGACATCTGCTGTGTCGAGGAATTGTTGACTGAGAGAGGAGTAAGAGATTTGCTGTTAGTAGTGGCAAGGGGAGGAAGTGTTGCTCTAGCTCGGCCCACCACGGGAGGGGAGAATCGAGAGGTAGATGGCGGGGTGGGAGGAGTGTAGTCATGGAAAGACTTGAAGCTCTGGTGTGCAGGCTGCTTGATAGTGAGCAACATCTCGACAAAGTTTGTATGACTACCGAAGAGACATGAGGATGACCGAGACCACAAGATATATGAAACAAAAACGGTGGTAGCAGAGGTAAATTAGAAGTGGGTGGGGGCCCGAATACTTTTATGTAGAGTCGGAGATCATTCCCCACACTGAGTATACTTACCTCCATAGGTACGTGCGGAGCAATAATAAAAGGGGAGGGAACAAATTTACCTGAGCAGTATAAGGGATACTCCAGACGGCACGAGACTAGGCTTCGCAACGATAGTCGAGGGTCGCGCTATGGAGCTTGATTGGCTCCCGCGAATCATATAAGGCTACAAGTCAGAGCTTTGGGGGGTGGATATGGACGGTGGGTGCGCAGTGTCGATCTCGCAAGGTGAGTGGTGTGTGGGCGAAGGTGCTAAGATCAGAGGCGGCGGATCGAATCGAACTCTGACCTCGACTCATCGAGAGATGTGACAGGAGTCGACGAGAGACTAGACAGGACCGGACCAAGAGCAGCCCTTGACCAAAGCAGCAGCACCGGAAGGCGGAGGGTGGTACCAGTGGAACAACCACGAGGGGCCTGCTCTGTGGACTTATCATGTGCAGCCAGCACTGTCTGCTGGACGAACAGAGAAGCAAGGCCAGGATGGCTGCTATCAGGAAGTCTGGGTTGAGACCGCAGGGAAGCAGCTACCCATACTTGTAACTTTCCGAGCAGCTGTGGAGGCCGTGTGGCAGCTGGAGCCGATATCAGATTGGGGTGAAGCCGCCGTTGACTTCCTGAAAAGAGACCAGACTGAAGCTTTCCGGGCCTGAACGGTGCTGGTAGGCCTTTTAGGTCCAGGCAAGGTACCGAAACGGACGCTATCTCGCTCCAGGGCGCTGAGTGAAGGTGGGCCGCATCCGAGATGGCAGTGGCAGTGATCACAGACTTGCAGAGCGGGCGTGGTGGAGGGATCAGAGATGCTTGCAGGCTTGGACCGACTTGGACTTGCAGTTGTCTGCCGGCGAAAGAGCGGGCATGAGGTGGATCGTCACGGACCAGGGCTCAGGGCTGGGGCTGAAGCTTCTGGCGGAGGCCCCTGCTGGTCTGTACCGTTGTGGCGCCCATACAGGCCGACAGGGAAGCAGCAAGAGCTTCTGGTGCTTTTCGCCGGCGAATCGGAGCGGCCATGGCCTGCTGACAGCGTGTGGGAGCAGGGTGAGTGGCTGCTGAGGCACTCGCCTCTCTCTGACACCACCGCGACGGTCGACGACAAGTCATGACACCCACGGCCACCACCGCCATTGGCTGCTGCACCCGCGTTCTCCAGATCCAGATCGCAACGCCAGACCTCGTCGTCCCAGGTCGCCCGGAGGGGAGAAGGCGAGTGGCCGAGCTCGTCCAGCCCGGCGCGGGAGAGGGAGCGGGGTGTTTGCGGTACGTTGTCGGGGGCTGCTGAGGATTGGGCTGGGACTGGGACGGACTGGGACGGACTGGGACGGGCACTGGAGCGTGGGCGCCACTAGGAGTGGGATAATAAGGACGCGGCCAGGGTCGTGGTACTTGCATGGGCGAGCTAAGCACTGTCGACAATAGGCCTGGGGAGCGGCGATGCTGGCAGGTGCGCACTGATTTTGACATGGGCAGCTCCATCCCTATGCCCCTCCGTTCCTTCAGCCCACGCTCCTTTGGTCCTAGGGCGATCTGAGTTGCCAAATCCTGCGTCTTGAAACACAAGGCGATCCTCCACGCCGAAGAATTCCACTTCCAGGCTTAGAGGCACATAAGAAGAAACGTAAGCCACGTCTGCTGCTCCGGTATGAAAGGACCAGCTCATCTCCATCTGAATTGCTCAATTTCCCCCACCGTCTTTCATCCCAGCAGCCCAGATGAGCAGAATGTTGGGCCTGCATGGTCGTGGTCCACTGTGAACATCACCGCGTTGGGGCTTATGCTGGATCCGTCGAATCTTGCGAGGAAAATACAGGAATTCTCATCCACGCCATGCATCAAGGAAGAAGAGAGCAGGAACCAGCGTGCTGACAACCGGATGATCATTGAGTCAGAAAAACCCTATCTGGCCCTGGATCTCCCCTTGGCCTACTGTTTGCTGCCTCGTCCCAGTCTCTCAGCCTCCAGCGCCCCCAGAATCCTCTTTAGTCTTGCCGTGACTGTTAGGATGCGGGATGCAGTATGCTGGTGGCTCTCTCGCAGGTAATAAGGCAATAAATTTGACCGACGGCATCATGGTTTACTACGGGTTTCTTAGCCTGGATTGGGACAGAGGATTCGTTGTGCGCCCGTACCTGGAGCTCGACCGCATGGCCTGCCGCGATAGGAGCTTTGTTGAAGGCTGAGGAGTGTCCATTGGCGATGAGGCTTTCGTGAGTGGCTTGCACTTTTCCCGGCCGAGGTCGTTGGATGTCCCGAAACGGCCCTCAGCGTTCTGTTCTGTAACCTCAGCTCTGCAGCTCGCCCGCACTGTCGCACGAATTTCGTCGGATGAGTTGCTGGTACCACTGGCTCGCAACATGCCGACCGAGGACGGGGGATTGCTGGATGCCGGCTGAGCAGACGGGGACAAAGGCATCGAGGCTTCGCAATTCTGGATCCCTTGCCAGGCGTCCCGGGGAGTCGTGAAATTGAAGGACCGTGGACGTCGCCGAGAGTGACACGCGAGGCTGGCGCCCAAATCACATTGCTTCTTGCGTCATTCGACGGGGCAGGTTAGGGTGCTGGTGTGCGAATTGGGGTGGTGCCAGCGTTGAGCTTCATGTCGAGATACCGGGCAAGAGGCTCATGGGATAGGGGTGGAGGATGGAGTGGAGGATGGGATTGAGTGAGGTTGGGGTGCGGTTGCATCGTGGAGTCCCGAGCCGAAGCTGGCGCGCCTTCCAGCACTAGGAGGCGCTTGTCCTGGGCAGTCCCTCAACCTCCAACTACCTACTTACCTAACTAATTAGATACGAACGATACCACATGCGAATGCCACTTGACGATGCCAAAGCTTCTTCAGAACAAGATTCCAGCAGGATTTCTGTAAGCCTTCGGTTAACTTCCCACGACCTCGTCTATTCTCTGCTTCTCACCGCGTGCCACTATTCACGACTCAGCACCAGGAACCAGCCCTGGCCTGGAGGCGCTCAATATTTGTGCTGCAGATGCACGACTGACTCCTATGCGCACCACTGGTGTCCTAATCGTCGCAACATGCCCCGAGCTAGCTAGCTAGTGCGATTCTCTCCGAACCCCTCGTCCGTTTGCGTTTCTCGCTGACTTGTGAGCCGTAGGCGAGAGGGCTGAAAGTCTAATTGAGCCACCAACATCACTATCTACAACACGCCATTCTTTCTGAGACACCGGCCAAGAAAAAAATGAAGGATTCGCCCCTCTTGCGTTGACTAACTTTATTTTCTTAGAGAATTCTTTCCGCACTTTACTTCCCGCCACTCAACCCCCAGTTTGCTGTAGGAGTTGTCCTTACTAGCCTTTGACATTTCTTCATTCGAAATCTTCGCGCGGCTCAAGATATTAACAACCCAGTGTATTAATACAATAGCTACGCCAACCCAAAAAGGTCCAGCACCAGAAGAAAGCCAAAATTACCTGCCCCGACCGCTGCTAGGGGGACCAAAAATCCGTGTGGGCTTACTAGGTAGACCGCACTAACTCGCGACTATTACCTGCTCATAGCCAGTCCATCAGAAACTCGATTAGAAACTAGACTCCAGAGCTTGTTTTCTCTTGCTATAAAAACTGGCCAAATCCCTTGGCACAGAACATTTCTTGATATTCAATCACTTCCCAACTTCGTCTCTACTTATTAGGAGCTGAAATTACCTTCCCACATCGCCCTCCATGCCTCTGGGCCTTACCAAGGCGAGCTAGGTTCCTGCTAGAAATATTGTAGTCCGATGCGCTAACAACATCAAGCAAAGTTAAACTCGAAACCGCTTTCAAATGTGCTGCATCGAGAGATTGCACTCACGGCAAAACCCATATGTATCTTTCCATAGCTGCAGTGGTGATTCTCGCCAATATCTCGCTTAGTATGACCTCCTTTAATAAGGAGGATCAAATAGCGCCCTTATGTCACCATTCAGAATGCAGAAGAAGCTTGCCCTTGAACAGCGGTCAGGATAGCAGTACTTGACATCATCATTTTGCCTACCATCTTTAGTAGGTACATAGTGCGAAGAAAATGTCAAAACCAGGCTAGGTGCGAAGCGCAATCGATAACGACGGCCCCTCACGTGGAGATGTCGACAAGATTGGCCGATAGAATCAACCCTCTTTTCACGACAGTACATCCCCCAATACCAAACTTCGCATATCCGGAATGTCCTGACGAGCTAATGCTGATCAGTCATCCGCCATCACTGGCCGGCCATGCTTTAGCTCGCGGGACCCTTCGAGCAGGAAACTTTTCGCCATCTGTTTACCTGCACTCCAAGGGCGCCGCCCGTCATGGTGCTGACCAGTGGCTACACACACTGAGCAAACCTCAGGGGCGATCCCCATCCAAACAGATCTCTTACCCACGGCCTCGGGAAATTGTCTCACCCAGCACGCAGCTTGTTCGACATAAAATGCGGCACCGCATGCATCTGCGAGTGTTCCGAGCGGATGATCCCCTCGCCCATGTGGCAGCCTGGTCGAGCGTGCCATCGTGGTGCTGCTGATCTTGTCCTTCTTGATATCACGGTGCTGGATGCGCAGCCGGCGAGAATATTCTGGGGCTCATGATATCCCACCAGACCTGCTCGATGGGGCTATTATACCACAAAACAAACGGGAGCGGCGGACGTCCGGCGAACACATTTCCTGGTTGGTCGATCGTCTCGCCTCCGGTGGTGCCTTTCTCTCGGCCTGTGCGAACCGCAGAATAAGCCTTAAGGGCCCTCTAATCTTGCTTGCTCTCGCTGTCGAAGGCTCCTGGGCCGTGTATTTCGCTCTTATCGATAACGGGGAGTGTCCCAGGCGCGACTTGTCCTCGAATGCCTTCGGGACGACGATGCACCCAGCCTTCTCCCAGTACTCGGTGCGCTCCTTGCGGGATTCTCTTCACTGCGCGGGCTCAGAGTCGTTCCCAAGAAAGAAGGGATCGCCAACGCGGTGCGAACGAAATCTTCGTGCATGCGCCACAAGCTTGAAACCAGAGCAAGCCACACGGCAGCCCGCTTGCCAGAGGGAAGCTCGAGACGATCGCCCGCTCGATTCTAGCCACAGCGCCGAGTACACCTTCCCGACCAGCGTCGACAACGGGCCATACCAGGCTTGCTGGCGCCCGATTTCCAATTGGCCTGTTTTCTCCGCGAATCAACGCCCCTTCTACATCTGGCCACGCGATCTCCCAGCCCGGACATCTAGGCCAACCTCCAGGCGGAATCCCCACTTGCGGCTGAGGGGCCACCACCTCACCCCAAACCCCCGGGAAGTCACTTCTTCCTCTCCTACTCCGAATAGTTTCACTCACGATGCCACTGCGGAACACGAGTTCGTCTTCTTCCCTGGTGTTTTTCTGCAGTGGCAGTCCTCATTGAAAGTCGTACGTACCTCAAGTCTCACCGGCTCGCCAGCCATTGGCTCCAGACTCAACCCCAGTCGCACTCAAGCCCTTAGCTAAAAAATAACACATACATCAGGTCGCTCAACTTGGGTACGCTAATGAACATCTTTTATAGCCAAGCAGATGATTCACGATTCATGTATTAAAATTTCACCGGGTCACAAGGCATGCTGGTTCCCGCCCCAGTTGATTAAGCAATAGGACACATATAAGGACATCTTGGCTTGCATCTTAAGCTTCTTCCTTTCAAATCTAGACACTCTACTGGGACCGAGTTGTCAGTGAGGAGAGTACCGGGCCCTTTTCGTTATTGTGTATCATGCATCTAACCATCCACGGGAGCTAGAAAAGTGAAGGCATATAGATTGTATCTATTGAAGTATGGCTCCCTTTCAAGCCTCGTTCAGAGCCTGTCTTTGGGTTGGCCGGTAGATTGTGGAGAAGTGTTTCTCCAGCTCAGACGTAATCAGATACTCGAAAGTCTCGATTGGGATTGTTCTAGAGCAAGTAATTCTAACAAACTGGTGGAATGTGGAGAAGTTTCCTTCTAGCTAGGAAGTAATCAGGTACCCTGTGATCATGATTGGAATTGTTTGAGAACAAGGTGTTCTACTATTCTATCGGGCCTGGAACCTAGCCATTCCCTCGTGCGTTGGCTTTTTGCCAAGCTGACCTAAAATCGCAGCCATCTTGATTTTGAGGCTGAAAAGTTTCGCTTACACAGAAGTATCAGGTTCCGCAGGTAGGGTCTTACAGTTACGTAAATTTAAGCTGGAAACGGTTTTGACCTCTGTTTTCTCTTGATGTTCTGTTCTATTATCTTTTGCGTTACTTTCTCCCGCTCTCCTCCCCTCTTAGATTTCTTCTCTCTTCTCCTACTTCTCTAACGTCTCTTTTTAGGTATTCTATCGATTGTCGAAATACATATACACTTCAAGCTCCCCTCCCTCTTTTTAATATATTCTACTCTCGTAGATAGATAGACTTTCCTAATTTCCATCTTTAACAATTAGCAAAAGTAGGAGGTATTTACTAATACACGGGATTTAAAGCAAAACAAAGGTAGTTGTTTTATTTCTCTTGATTTTTCTTGTTTTTAATTTTCTAGAAATAGACCTTATTCAATCTTATAATGATTTATAGTTTTAAGTAGTATATAAAGTATTCGTGGTGCTGTGTCGAGGTGGGGGGGGGGGAAGATAAATAATATATCCTATCCTAATACCTTAGGTAGTTTTGTTAAGAGAGTAAGGAAATTGATATTCTAGCTTTTATTTTAGTAGTGCTTTATATCCAAGAAAAATAAAATTAGAATATCAACTTCATATAAACTCCTCACATAAAACAAGAAACCATACTCTGATTCATAGAAATGGTTCTAAATCATCAACTAAAGTGACTAAGTCACTAAGAACGAAGCTAATAAAACTAGACATCTAAGTGAAAAGTATCCTACCATCTTAATTTCCTTTCTTGCCTTTATTCTATCTCTTCCTAGTAAATGGAAGATATAAAATTCATAATTCGTCTTATAAAAATTATTTATAAAAGAATTCTCACTTACGAGGACCTTAACAACTTTGCTCTTGATTTGAATTACCTTTTTCTTCCCAATTAATATTCGTTATTCCGCCGTCATTCTCACTTATGAAAACTACTTCTACTATCAAAAGAAACAAATATAAAAACACATCAAAATCAAAACTCCTTCCTATGATCATCCCCCCTCTTCTCAAACAAACACACATCCTCCTCCAAAAACTTACAAACTCTTCACCTTCCTCGCGTCCTTAACCCCCACCGCTCTCCCCACCCACTCACTCCCGTCCCCCGCCTCCAAATCCCCCACCATAAACTCCGCCACATCCACATACCTCGTCGAATAACCCCCACTCCCCCAAGCCCAAATAAGATTCAAAAACCCTCCTATCAACGGTATCCAAAACAACCATGACGTACTTTCCTTCCATCCGGGTAATTCATCTGCTTTGACTATGAGGTTATGTTTTGGTGGTGAGGAGGGTGGTGATGGTGGGAGGAGTTGTATTGGTAAAGGAGAGGTACGGGGGGTCATTATACCGATTGCTAGGAGGGTCCATTTTAATGAGGTGGTAGGGATGGGGCGGAGGACTTCATAGGTTGCGTGGTGTTGGATCCCGGCTAGTTTGGGCATCCTGTTTATATATTCGTTAGTTAAAAAATCCTTAATTGTTTATTGAGAATAAAAATAAATTTCAAATTAAACAAAAAATAACAAATTTTAATCAGTCAAACTCAACTGAAGTAGTGAAGATAAAAAGTTACAAAACGGGAAAAAGGAAAATTTGAGAGTGGAAAGAGAGAGAGAGAGAGAGAGAGAAAGGGAGAACTAACGAATCTTCAATCCTCCTTCCATTCTTATCACCAGGAATATTCAAAACCCCCATCCCCCCCATAAACCAGACCCTAATAACCCCCCTCCCCACCTTCTTCCTCTCCTCACTAACCTCCACCGCCGCCTTACTCACACACCCCACAATCTTCGGTAACGCATATTCCTTCCACGGCCAGACCTGATTTCCAGCCACATCGATAATATTCTCGATATCCTGCTCTATCAAAAGTTTCTTGACGAGGGAGAAATCCGTTGCGTCTCCCGTGTAGATGTTTTCTTGGGGGATTTGGGAGAGGAGGGAGGAGGAGAATAGGAGGGGGAGTTTGGAGGGGATGCGCACGAGGAGGATGGGTGTGTGGTTGTGGGAGAGGAGGGTGGGGAGGATGTGACGGCCGAGGTTTCCTGTTGAGCCTAGGAGGAGGACTTTCATTTTGTGGGGTTGAGGGTTGGATTTTATTTTTCTTGGAGGTGGTGGAGAGGTAATGGATGTATGAGTGAGATTGTAAGTTTGTAAGTTAAATCAAGACTTTGGATCTTTGTTGTCTTAGAAAGTTGGATTTCCAAAATATCAATGGACTGATCAAACAAATTTTAATATTTATCATGAGGGGGAATAGAAGGCACTCCTGCGCCATATATAAACGAAATGTCTGGTCTTTTAATCTCCCCATCGGCGTATACACATATGCGTTTCCTTACCTAACTTAACCAAGCCAAGCTAACGAACACCGAATCGCGGTCTCAACACCAACGCCGAGACAATATCAGGTGTTGCCGAAAAATTGTCAAAACGCCGAACTCGTATTATGGTGTTTGTATGAGATATTGATATTACCGTAATAATCTAACAACGGATGGAAACTAATACATACTAGTGAGGTATCAAGAACTATATTTTAAAATGGGAGGAATTGTTTTATAATAATGCAGTTATATCACGTGACATCAATGAGTTTCATCGATTTGAGAAGTGGAAATTCAGTTATTCAATTAATGAACCATCTAACGAAGTACGCATAGTAGATAACCTCCTGTAGCCCATAATAGATTAAGGGATAACCTTAGTTCTACTCTCTCCCCGCCTCTTAATTTTTCCTTCCCTTATGATTTCATGACCTCGCGACTTTAAGGCCCTCTTATTTTTACTTCTAATACCCACCTACCTACCAACGCCCTCTAAATCTCAAGAATTTATCAATCCTTACTTACCCTACTCTACTCTTCTCAATCAACCACTCCCCCCCCCCCACCCTCAACAATGAAAAAAAAGGGCAGAATTAAAATACCAACAAAACCCTCTAATAACCTACATATAACCCAAACCCACACACGACCTCCAAAAATTCCATTCCCATCCATTTCATTCATTTCATTCTATTCTTTCCTACATATCAACCCAGAGCTAATTAATACCTTATAATTCAAATGAATGAATGAATACCTCGCTTTAGATCATTGGGGGGTAATATTTTTCTTCTTCTATTCCCTTTAAGGTATCTATTTGTCTACCTACCCCATTTCCATTTCCATTTCCATTTCAAAATCTTATCGTCACCCCCCCTCTCCCCCAAAGTCCATCTCCTCCCTACAAAAACCTTCACCTTCCCCCCATCCCCCCTAAAACCCTTCCAAGCCATCACCATCTCATCAAAAACCGACCAACCAACCACCCATTAAACTTCCTATCATCTCATTCCAACCTAGCAACACCCCCTCCATTTCAATTCAACACATTAATTAAGTAACCATTCCCTAACCCCCACCCCCCTTTTCCCTCTTCTAACATCCCAATCCGAATGTTTCCCCCAGCCCAACCCAACCACCTAATTAATAAACTAGTAAGAAAGATGTGATAACATCAAATAGATAGAATATATATACAAATTACTCTAATCCCCCCCTATCCTTTCCCCCCCTCCCACATACATCCCTTTCCCTTTCCTCTCCTTCAAATCCACCCCCACAATTCAAATACTCAGACGAACAAAAAAGCAAGCAAGCAATCCCTAACTACCAACCCAATCCGACCTATCCTCCTAAGAAGAAAAAAAGAAAGAAAGGAAAAAAAAAGTAAAATGGTATAAAGCTTAATAAATCAAAACAAACAAATCCCACATCCATGCCATAACCCGGCCGGTATAACAAGAACGCAAAATCAAATGTAAAAAAAAGGAGAGACAGAATCCACCACCTCCGAATTTCATATCTTGGACAAGCTCATAGCTTCCGAGAGGAAAAGAGAAGAAAATATGTCGTGTACAAACTACCTAGCCGGATATCTTCTTCGAGTTCTCGGGAAATAACGAGAGAATCGAATGAAAATGAAAGGGATACCAGACCACGTAACCTCGTTGTCCAGCTTTCGTCCTTTCTCGGCATAAGCAACGAACTAAATAATCAAAGGAAAAAACAAATATCTCTTCATCTCCTTTTGCCCCTCTTCAACTTCCACTCAGCCTTCGTAACTTTCATAAGTAATTCCTCATCCTTAACCGGAATCCAACTCGTGAGAACTTTCATCGCATTCTCAAAATCGGAATCCATGAGGATCTCCCTCGTTCCATCAATTAATGCCGCACTAGTAGCGTGTAGGACATCTAATCCACCTTGGAATGGTCGTTCGGGAGTGGCTTGAATAGAGGGATCCGAATCACCGAGGAGCATAAAGACGTCCCAGACGCGGAGTTGGGCGGGGAACGGGATGGAGTAATTGAAGAGGGTGAGGTACCAGCGAGTTCCATAGGCGGTGGGCTCGATATTGTATTCAGCCTGGTAGGGATTAGCTATGCAGGGAGTTAGAGAATGGGAAAGGACATACCAGCCGTTTCGAGACTTCGCCGCTACGCAACCATTGAGTTTGGAATTCATCGAGAGCAGCCATTAATCCTCCAAATCCGGCTGCATAAAGCTTATCGAGTCCTCTTAAAGTCCACATCCGGACTAGCATGACGAATGCGTGTTCCTCATCATAATAGCACAGAAGTGTGGCTGCTAGTGAAGCCATACCTTGGACATAGCCAGTAGCGAGAAAGTACAAAGATAATGAGTGGAGAACTCGGAAGAGTAATCGTTGACCGCCTCGATATCGTCTTCTGAACATGATATGGCTGTTGATTGTCCTTGGAACATCAATATCAATCTGAACATCGTCTGGAGAAGGTTTCTGTTGGAGCTTGTGGAAAGCATCAATGATCTGCTCATCGCTTGCACTATCCTTTTGTTTCCTCGCGGAAGAGTTTAAAAAGGAATGCCAAGCAGCAGACCGCCATCGATCAGGAATCCCTTTCCAAGTCCGCTCGATTAGTTTGGTGCTTCGAACATCGAATTCGAACTCCATGCCGTGACCTTCTTTACCAGGTTTCACTGTTTTGGCCATTTTCCTCCATTTCTCTGCTCGTTCCCACTCTTTCTTTTTGAGAGCTGTTGCAGCTTTACCACCTTCTTCATCCTCTGCAATATCGGCTAGCCCAGGTGGTAGAGTAAGCATATCTCCAGCTTCATCCATCCATCTTCGGTCTTTATTGCCAGGCAGACGATTTGTAGCTGCTCGGAATCGGCTCGCACTGGTGCTAGAGACATGTGATGACTGTGTGTTCAGAGACCTAGCGGAAACTTTTCGTACTGGAGCTCTCGTAGAGTTATTTCTAGACGATGTAGCATTTGAAGGAGATCGGCCAAAGACCCGCTGTTTCCTGGGAGAGTCGGACGCTTGTTGGAGAATAGTGGAGACTCGTTGTGGAGGTCTTGGCTCGGGGGTACCAGGTCTTGAAGCTCTCCGACGGAGATTAATAAAGCCATATCTATCGACATCCTTTTCGTCAACATCCTCCCAATCCTCGATTCCACCAGCACGTTCGTGCTGGCTAGCGGACATTGACGAGTTTGGTCTCTGTGCGGATTCTGATTCAACGACGGAGACTGGAGATAGTAGGTCCGATCTGTCTCAATTAACATGAATCCATGACCAAGAAAATATTTCCACTTACCTCACTGAACCTTCCTCAGTAATAGATGTCGTGCTACCAAAGTTTGCGGGCCGGGACATTGCTGAGTATCTTCCATCTTCCCAATCGAAACTAGTTGCGCCTTGTTCATACATCGACCTGACCTTTTGTGATTCCTTCTCCACATCTGCAGTCATGACCTTGATCGTTGGTGAAGTCAGCATGGAAAAGCTGGGTTGTCTACGGTATTATATTAGCATTTAAACTCGCCCCCTGATGAGCTAAAGTCGTACCTCCGCCCCGCATGGATTCGCGCATGAGCGTTCACTGCTTTTTTCCCGCCCAACATCATGCTTCCCCTCTTCGAAAAGGACATTTCCTGTAGGAAATTCTCATCGAGTAGATTATCCGTCGGGATTGGCGTTGTGATGTTTGGCGCAAAGTCCTCTTCCAGCCTCACCGCAGAACTGGGCGAACCAGGAGTAATATCCTTCTTTGGACCCTGTTTCCTCCACCGACTCATGTTCGAAGATGCCATACTGTTACTCTGCCTCAATCCAGGGCTTCGCGGTGGCGACTCGAGGGGCGGTTCTGGTTTCGCGACGGGTGGAATGCACGATTGGAACTCGATCTTGATCCCCAGCGGATTAAGACTTTCGTCAACGGTACTGGTGAAGGAACCCTCCCTCGCCTTTGACGACGTCGTTGGCGCAAGGCCGCTGTCCCTCTTGTAGTCGTCCTTGTCATCCAACCCCCTTCGATTGGTCCGCAGAGCAGGATGGGTGTCTGTTGGGGGCGCACGCGGAGGCGCGACGGTGACGGCGATGGGCGGTTTCGCAGAGCGAGCCTCTTCGTAGCGCAGAGTAATTATACCACCATCGAATCGCGTTTGGAGTGATGTAGCAATGGACCTCATGCGAACGGCAGCAGCAGAGGCAGGCTTGTCCCTACGGGTGGCCATGCTTTCATGATCTTGGGCCAGGCCCAGGATCTAGATGGAAGCCGGCTCCAGTGGTCCTTGGTACGGTGCGCGTCGGATTGAAATGAATGGCGGGCGCGTTGGCGGGCGGCAGCCAGCTGCGGGAGTGTCACTAAAGGAGGATGGCCGGGTGGATCTCGAGACCAAGAAAACCGCCGTGACGACACCTGGAGTGGGAGAGACGGAGAACTGCGGCGACTAGAAGGAGCGTGACGATGGGTATATGGAGGGAGGAAAGGGTGGCCAGAGGCTAGATGCGCGGACGGGGCTGTTGGTTGGCGACTAGCAGGCTCGCAGAGGCCGACCAAGCTCTGGTACACGATAGCCTTCCTCGCTGGACGCTGATGGGCAAATGCGTGCGGCTCACTTTCGCGCTTTTTCTGCGAGGATTTGCGGTTGCATGCCGGACCGAGGAGGCCCAAAGACGTCTAGCGCTATGCTCTGCTCAGGCACGCCCGCGGTTGGGGCCCGAGCTGCTGCACGAATGCAGAACGCGCGCAACGGCGTGGAGCAGGCCGCAGTGGAGTGGGGGGGAGGTTGCGATGGGAGGCGCGCGGCGGCGGACGATGTTCTGGAGAAAAACCACCCAGACCACCACCAACACGCGGGGCGCCGTGCAATATACACATTGGCGGTGCAAGGCCACGAGCAATGCGTCAATCGTCGATGGGCGGTTCGGTGTGCTGGCAATCTCAGTCACCGCTGCTCCAGGTTGGCCCAGCCAATATAACACCAGATGAAAACCCTCCGGCACGTCCCCCCGCCCGCTGCAGCCCGGCAGGGGGCGAGATGTTGGGACCAGATGCCTACGAACCTACGATACGGGATAATGTTAAATCACGGTTGGACCTGATCAGGAATCTTTCATTTGCCGGTGGCTAACATCCTACCGTACGCTCGAGCATTTGGAAAACTTCTACTTGCGATGATTCTCCTACATTAGAGAGACTATTTTCGGTCCCATTCCCGACTTCGAAACGATGCGCAAACGCCATCCAACGCCGCGCCATACTCCCTCCCATGCGACGGTATCGACGTGTCCTATAAATCCTCATTCTCCCAATCCCTTTCCTCATATGTCGACTGTGCGCGCCCGCCGTTCAGATCGAGCTTCGCCAAGAATTCGGCCGGCACCGTGGGGATGTACCTCCGCTCGCGCTCCCGGTTGACCCCTCCAAACCCTGCCCCATAGCTCACGAGCATGTCGATGCTCGTGGGCAAAGAGAACGGGAGCATGAGCGCAGGATCCATGAGTAGGTTCTGCGGTGCATCGTCCTCCTCCGGATGCAGCTCATCTGCAAGCTTGGAGGGGTCCGCAGCATGGGGTTCGATCTCGGGCGAGGGAGGAATTTGCCCATTCGCCGACTTCTTGACTGGAGTCACCGGCTGCACAGAGGTGCGGCGCCGCTGGCGTTCCTTGCGCAAGAGCGTTTCCTTCTGCAGGTTCAGCAAGTACTTCATCGCGCTCTTCGGAAGCCCTTTCTCGCCAACTTCCGGCCGATAGTGTCGGACCGCATGGATGAGCTGCTGTGGTGTAAGCCGAGTCAGTTGCTGTAAGGTGCTGACCAGACCCTCGAGGTCATCTGGTGCGATGCCTGAAAAGCACTGCAGCCATTGTATCAACTGGATCAAGGGACTGAGATGTCGTTTGGCCGCATCCACCGTGTTTTCTCCTGTCGAAGTCATGGAACCATGCTCAAAGTGGTCTGGCTGCCGATTATTCGTCCGTGCCCAGTCCTCGAGACTGGATACATTCATCCTAATCTGCATGGCTTTAGTCCTCGCAAGATACTTCCGGTTCGACATAATTCGATTGAAAAGTTCTGCTCCAAGCCAGTACATCAATTGGGCGAGAATCTGCGACGTGATCACGGAATGGATATCGTACAGGTCCAAGACAAACAAGGTCGAGGATAGAAGCGAAGTGACATTTCGAGGGGATGGTTTCGCCCTTGCTTTGGGAGACGGTGGTCGGAAACGTTTTTCGGCTGGCTCTTCCTTTACTTGGTTTTTCCGCTTGAAAATCTTCCACTCGTGTTGGAAGGCAATATCTTCAAAGCCTGGAATTGTCTCGTGTTCTAACATGGCAACATCTAACACTTTGTCCATCCTCCTTTCTGCATCTCGGATAATCAGAATGAAAATCTCATTGATGAGTTCAGCGAGTTGTAATTGGAATTCTGATGTAGACCCGCTCAGCCCTGCGTCCTTCTTGAGGTAATGCAGAAGCAGCGTCGCATTTGATATCCAGAATGCGAGAATCGTCATGTCCCATTGATGGGTTTCCACAACATCATTGATCTTACTCATAGAATCATCGAGGAGCTTTGAAAGAAGGTCATGGTTTGCGTGGTAGTGTGCATATCTTGCACTCAGAAATATGATATTTGCCGGTACCGGCTTTTGTGACATAGACCGCTGAGGGGTCATGTTAGTTATAATAATGTCGAGTATCCGCTCAAGCTCGCTCTCCTGGAACACAAACATTTGATCATGTAGACATCTGGTCCAATCAAACTCTTGTTCTTCTTCCTCCTCTATCGCTGCTGGGGACTGTAATAAGTTAGTATTCAAGAATAAGATATCCAGGGTAAGTGAGTTTGAACTTCAGGTTGGTCGTCTATCCCCATATTCCCCAAATCCACTTCCAAGTCTCTCGCACTCTCCATCATCATACGCCTCCTTAACTCATTTTCTGCCATTTCTTCCTCGAAGCGATCCTGCGAAAAGCCAGGGTTGTAGAAATCGTCTGTAACTCCGGCATTCCCTATATTATAACCACTATCACGTAGATACCCTGAAATATCGCTGTCCGGGGCCACAAAATCAAAAGCAGTCCGTCCAGAGGATGATTTAACCTCTGGTGAAGCTCCATGGTCTAATAGAGCTTTCGCGATTCCCTGATGCCGATTCGTCATAGCCCACATGAGCGCGCTCCACTGATTTCGGTCCTGGTTATCAACTTTCGCGCCTGCATCCAAAAGTGCCATGACCACTGCCTCGTGCCCCTATATGGCTTGTCAGTAGCCGAACCAACCTTAAGTTAAGAATCTTGCTCACAAAGCAACTAGCGTAGATAATGGGAGCTGTGCCCTCCTCGTCTGGTGCGTCGATGTCCACGTAGTCTTTAGCTTGCCCATTTAAGATCCGCTCTATTCGTTCGACATCTCCATTACTCGCTGCCATATTTAGAGCTTTCTGCAAGATCTCCCTTTTATCTTCATCTGAAATTTTCTCATTCGAGACCACCGCATTTTCATCCTCGCTCGCGGACCCATCTCGATGCGCTGCTTGTGCAGCCAGCATTTCCATCAACCGAGCATCGCTATCTGGGGCTTTTGGGATCGAGATATCGTCCTCGAATCCATGGTCATCCATCGAAAGGCTATTGAACTGTAGAGGCTTCGCTAGTATTGGTGCTGTTAGGAACTGCGACTGCCCTGTAGATTTCATTAGCCAGTTTCAGAGAATTAAAGCCCCTGACTGACCCTGCCAAGCATCATACATCTCCGTCTCTGCTGTATAGTGAGTAGCTACACTCTTCCTGTCATCTAAAGACCTTGGTAGATCATCTGGTATAGCTCGCGGCATCTTCATCTCCTCGGCGAACCCGCCGCCGCCAGTGTCCCCGCCATGATCCCCAATATCCATAGCAGTCGGAGGAGGACTTCATATGTAGTCGGGGCTCATCTGGAGTCTAGCATCCAAGATACAGCTGGGAGAAATCGAGAGCTTCGGAGAGAGGTGGTCGATAGCGAGGGCTTTCGAATGTGATTGAAGCAATGAGGTGGGTAGGTATGCGGTGAAATGACGCTGGTTGTTGTCCAGGAGGCATCGGAGCTCGGCCAAAGGTGGTCTATGGTCCGTGCAGGACTTTGATCAACTCCAAACTATGTCAGCAGAGCAGAACCTCGAACAAATCCTTTTATGTGGTTTGTACAGTACGAAAAGCAGTACTCGAGATTGAGTTTAAGTGGGATAAATGCCACCAATATCACGCTATGAGGCCGGGAATCTCGTCGGTCTTCATGATTAGAGCAGGGAATAACAGGAGAGATAAAGCTCTTTGCAAGTGTTTTTATTTATTCGTTTATGCGCTCCTCGTTCCAAACACTCGGATTCTCTTGACTCCTCCATCAGGGATCATAATCAGCTTCACGTGTGTGAATGGCTTTTCCTTGACAAGGGATTGGAACTCGTGTTCTTTGTCTGGACCACATTTACTAGGCTCGACAACCTGAGTCCATCCATCAGCTAGTGCTTCTGGCTCTCCTTCTCCACTCCAGTCAATAGCCTCGACCTTTACTTTCTGGGGAAAATTTCCCCGGAAGAAAGCAGTATCGACAAGTAGATTTTGGATCAGGCCCTTTGCTCCCAACTTAATGACTGCCCAATCCACATGGCCTTTCCCGCGGGACCTAGAGGTCTCCCAACCATCCCCCATATCCTTTCCTCGGCCGGGAAGAATGAGGTTTGCAATCACACCAAAGTGCTGATCGCTACAGGATATGGCGACACCCCCATTCTGGGCGGCGGCCAGGTCAAAAATGGCGTCCGTGTCCTCTGGAAACACCGGAACCGCATGACCAAATAGTCGGAACCTAGCGATTCCTCCGTCTGGATACATGTTGAGTCGGACATGCGTGTATGCCCTGGTAGTAGGGACTTTCAACTTCCAGCCAAATCTTTGAGACGGCCCGCACTCTTGGATGCCGAGAATAGTCTCCCATTTTCCACGGTCTCCCTTCCAGCTCACAACCTCTTCATCATCAGCACTGAAAATGCCTTCCACCGAAATGGCCGGGGCATGATTGCCAGAGAAGAAGGCGGTATCGACTTCGATTCCTTCAATGGTGCCGGAAGCCACACCCAAACGTATGACAACATAGTCGAAGGGCTCAGTATTGTGTCGCCGAGTCTCCCAGCCATCGTACCAAGCACCCGAATACACCATCTTTCCTGGTTGTCGGATGGGTGGTGTGGGCGTCAGCAGGTTTGACGCCTCGGCAAACCACTCGTCTGAGAACGATAGAACCTTTCCCCCAAGAGTAGCAGATATCAGATCTACCGGAGTGTTAGTGTCATTCTCACAAGTGCGTTCGCGGCGTCACGTGGGGTATGTAGTGACATGGATGGATTCTATGGGATGAGTGATGAGTCTTGTTGGCCAAGTCAGGACTGAAGTTTGGATGGGCTCAGCGAAGGCCGCGCTGTGCTTCGTCCGGGGAAGTCATGGGCGTTTTGTGTTCGGGTCATTGAAATGAAGTGTCGCTGAATTGCACTCACCGATGCTTGAAGCACGAAAAGTTGCGTCGATCTCGTGCGCCGCAATTGGGGTTGCCTCGACATTTCCGAGGGGATATTCTGGTTCGAAAACCATCTTGGAATCCGGGAAGTCAAGGCAGAATCGAAGGGGAAAGATGGGGGAAGAGAAAACACTTTAGGAATGGGATGGTACGAACGAAGTCTATGTACCTACCACTCAATTCTCATCGAGTAATGGAGCTGGGTGTCGGCCGCATCCGCTATCGATAAGCCCCGCCATTGCCTTTGCATTGCCAGGAACAGGCGCGGCTTGCTGTCCAGGATGCCACCGGGCAGGCTTCCGATGGGCGCAATGCTGACGAGCCATTTCTACTCGCTTTCGAGAGCTCGTCACTCTATGTACAATTCCCTCTTTCTTGCAGCCATACGCGCCACCAAGGTCCTCTCTCCAGCAGTGTGGTAGCATGTCCTGAACCGCTCGAATGGCGCAATTTCGACCTCTGATTAAACCAGCTTAGTATGGTGACACGGCCATTGGTCAAAGCTAGGTGCATAGTGTAACCCTGTGGACATACTATGTCAGCAACCCAGAAGGCAGCATCCACTTCTTCTCCAGCTCTGAACACTCCTCTCCTACTGCGTTATCAACTTTGTCCTCCCTGATCTCTCAATCTTTATAGCTTCGCCGGAGACTAATTATCTCAGAAAATGGCTTCCGCATCTGGCATTCCTGCCAACATCCCCCAGACAGAGGCTTATGGGGAAGAAGAACCTCTTCTTGGCCGCATTGGCGATGCCTCGCAGCAGGAGGATCAACCTTTGTACCACAATCTGTTCATAGGTCAGCTTTGGTGCGTGTCAATCCAGAACTTAACTGATATTGTCTCCAGGCACAGCAGTAATTGCTCAAGCCGGCATCCTCCTCCTCACAATCTCGGTCTGGGCTAGCGTTTTCACCGCACCCCTCTCCCTCTTCTCTGCACACCCTCTCCTCAATTCTAGCGGTATCCTTGTCATCGCCCAAGCTATCATCATCCTCCAACCTACACATACGGCAGATCAAAAACGCAAGGGTACAGCATCCCACTTCCTATTGACCAGCTTCGGCTTGGCTGCCTTGATTGCGGGACTTATTGTGATCGAATACAATAAATTCTCCCACAATGGCTTACATTTTCGGTCGCCACATGCAATTCTCGGTCTGGTCACATATATCTTGCTAGGCATACAAACGGTAGTTGGGTTTACTCAATACTATGTGCCGAAATTGTATGGGAGTGTTGATAAGGCAAAGTCCATTTATAAGTACCATAGAATTAGCGGATATGTCATTCTTACCTTGATGTTTGCATCTATTGCAACAGCCACACAGACAGACTTCAATAAGAATGTTCTCAAGATCAAGCTTTGGGCTGTGTTGCTTACATCCATCTTGGGTCTGGTTGGAGTCATCCCTCGGATCAAGAAGCGGAAGTTGGGGTTGGGGCAATCGAAGCCTCTGGGCAGCAGTGCATTTAGTCAATAAGCACATATGCGTTTGAAACTTCGGGTGGAGTCAAAAGATGTGAGAGTGGCGAGCAGAACATGGAAATGACAATGGATTTTCGTTTCGGATGGTAATGATTTTTTTTATTTTGTTTGGGTTTCGAGGAATTCCATGCATGATCACTGAGTAATGGAAATATACTAGAAGCAACGGAAGGAGTTTTAGTGTTTCCATAATAAGGGTTTCAATGTGTTTTATTTTCATCGTTAAGAGATTATAGGGCGACTTCCTATATTATCAGAATTAAATTAGGGTCAAGACCATTGGAGAAGTTACTTCTTCTAAATTAGCCAAGTATGGTGCATTTCTCGCTTTTATTTCATAGTCATAAGTCCATTTCCCCGACAAATATGTATTAATCCCTAAACAGCTTTTAAGGTAATTCTGATTTCTAAGTATGTTATTGGAATATTTGTGTCCTGGTGTCTTTCCGTCTCACCCCCAGCAACTGCTGGGAAGCAAGTACTTCCAGCGTTCTCGTGCTAGCTGTTACTACACTCTATCAACCTCCCGTTGTGATAACTTTCCCATCCTCAAGCTTCTCAGTTTTGAATCCGGAAGCGACGATTGGAATTTCTCGCCAATGCTCAATATACGATTTCACTTCAAAATTATCTTCGACTTTTGCATAAGTAGGTATTCGTGCATTATCAAATTCATCTTATTTCCCTACAATGATTTCAACTTCAGGTTCTAGATCTTGAGGTATATTTTCATTTTCATACCGAGGTTTTGTTCTTTTCTTTCCAAAAAAATCACCTATCTTCAGACTTCCAATTCGGTAGCAACACAACTTATTTTACTTCACCTTATTTCTCGGAAACCTCCCCAACTTACTTGCCTGTCACCAATGATCGCTTAACCAAGTTTTACCATTAATCAAGTTTATTTTCATTCAACTCTTTTTCATCCCAACACTATCCTTCTATAACCATATATGCTAGGCTGCAACACGCCAGCTTCAATTGATATCTTTATTACTCGGTCATATCCTTTATACACTTTTCTACTTCCCCGACTTCTAGATATAAAGTCTCAAATTCATTTTCCTCCTTTAGTTCTCCCTCACAACAAGAACTTCTCACATCTCTAGATTGGTATTATTCCAGCACTCCCACATTGGCTGTGTATGAGATTTTCCTACTAGCCATTCAGTCCAACAAAGTTTGTGGGATTCAATACAATATCGGCCTTTATTTGATTTTCTTTACTACACCCATCTAGCAATCTCGAACCTCATTAATCTCTATCGATTTTAATTCTCCCAATGCCCATTGTCCAGAAATCATGGCTCCGAAAAGATTCCCTTACTTTAAGAAGCTCCCCATAGAGTTACGACTTCGAATCTGGAATCTCGCCATGGAACCTCGCATCATTCGTGCTAGCTGGGACAACGAAATCAATGAACGTAATGTTAAAAACATCTATCGCCTTTTCGGGGGACCCGTTCCAAAGATCTTCCTCGTGAACCAAGAGTCTCGAGCGGAAGCCAAACGCCAATATAATCTTCTCAACGCACGGCTAGCATTCAGTCAAACACCAATCCGTGCCCACCGACCCGAATCAATCTGGATAAATTACGATATTGATACTATCTACTTCGTAGAGTGGCCCGATGCTCAACAATTCTTGAGATGGATTTCTAGAAGTTCCTCTCCTTCGAATGGAAAGGGTAAGAAGCAGATTCAAAGTATTGCTTTGAGTGGAGAACGTGCTATACATTTGAGTATGCAAAAGGTTGACGGATCAACCCGTCTTGATGTTCTTTATACCCTCATTCAACGACAACCTAGCATTCGTGAACTCGTCATTATCCTGGATAATAGTAAGTTTGCGAAGGCCAAGGATGTGGAGAAATTTGTCCTTACGGCTTTGGCGGAGTTGAAGGGTGGGAACGGGGGTGGAAAAGCGGGAACACCTAAGAAGAGAAAATGGTTGGAGGAGGTATTTCGGAATTTTTTTGAGGAGCCGAAGGAGTTGGGAAAGGCGTATAAGGATTGGAAGAAGTGGAGGGATGAATATAAGGATTGGATCGAGCCGGAGATTAAGATGATGTCGATTTCTAAGGCTAGGGGAAACACGTTTTAAGGTTAGTAAAATTCTCTTCTTTTGGATTCATAAGGTGGAAACCTGGTGCATACTTGTGTTAGAATTGAGTGTTGATATGAACTTCAGATCAAGCCGTCACATATCACACACCTGGCCACTTCGATCTTCTCAGTCGACATCTCCCGAATCGATGCTATTCCGTGCGATACAGCGCTTGTACGAGTAAACCTCTGCAATCAGATCTAGCGCCAGATTTTCCAGCAAGCCCTTCATTTCATAATATTTACTTTGTCAGAGGTTGCATTTCCGAGTCAAGAATGACTCGAGGTCGTTGCATTACATCAAAAGCGTGCTCGCGCAACATATTTGCGATTTTACATATTTGCAAGCACGCTTTTAAAGGGAAGATGGAATAATAATAGCGTTGACATTTCCAAACACTCTTCTACTGACTCCGTCATGTCCTCCTAAAATCACGCCATGAACATTTCCTCCTAACCTCTCCCCTCAGATATACCACAACCATCACTCATATCCCAAACTACAAACTTCAACCATCTACCAGGTCTCCAAAATGTCTCCCTCTTACCCAAGTCCAAGAAGCATAACTCATGCAACCCAACGACCTAACCTCGTCAACTCAACCCCCTCGCACTCAAATTCCGCTGTCCATTACTTCCCCCAACCCCAGATATCAAAACCTAAAAACTTAATCTCTATGTGACCCCGACAATCTGATCCCTAGAACCGAATTAATTAATCCTCTTATAGTGCAGTTCCCGTCTTTTCGAAGGAGGGAGGGTAAGATGGAGGTGCCTTGGATAAACTTCGGAGATGGCAACGGTAGTTAGGGGGAATGTGGCTTGTTAGCCTGGAGAGATACGAAAGTCCTGATTATTCTAGCTATCTAGTTAATTTATATATATCCATTCTCTCCCCATAATCCTACCTTCTTCTCTCCATTTCGTCAATTCATAAGATTTTTTTTCCAACGCAAGAATAAGATTAAAAAATTTGAGAAAAAATGACAACCCGACAAGATCCCTCCATTTCCTCACTAACGGATCATTTGAAACCGGTTCAGTCGCTAAGTGTTTTACCAGAGGTATTTGAATAATTATATTTGAGCCCTCAGAATGTTGTTAAGGGGAATTTGAGAGGGACTTTTAGGAATCCTACGCCGTTGTGTGTTCTTCTTCTCTCCTTCCCCCCGTTATTTTGTTCTTTGATTTCGTGGGTGCATAAAAAAGGATGTTGTATATTGTCAAATATTTAGGTGGGAGAGAAGGGAGGGTTGGGTGGAGTGGAATAGGATTTGATTTGTACAAGAGAGAAAGTCTAATGAACTGTGTGAAATAGGGCATTAGTAGGATTTGTAGTAGCTCTCTCACCATTAAGTATTGAATTAATGGGATGGAGAGGAGCTACCGGTTTAAGAGCAACTATGTTTGTCCTTTCCCTTAATCTTCCTCCCACTCTAGCAAGCTGACCCAAAACCCAAAGAGGAGCAAACTATTCGTTCGGCGGAATGCTCCTCATCGTTTGCGGTCTCCTGGAATTCTTCCTCGGAAGCACATTTCCCAGCGTGGTGTCCCTTGGTTACGGAGCTTATTTCATTATGTTCGCTGCTACGTTCCATCCGTTTTGTAATGCTATTGCTGTGTATACTCCTGGTGGGTTTGCCATTTTACATTCGCCTTAACTCGGAAGCTAGAAACACAGGTAAAAACAGGGTACAAAATGAAGGAAAGAAGAAAGGAAAGCAAGAGAGAAATGGTTTACAATCTCGAGATGAACAAGATTAAAACAGAAAGCTAACAAGATCTCTCTACCCATAGATCACAAACATAAACCCCAGCATTCGCATCCTTCTTCGCATTCTACACCCTCCTCATGGGTTCCCTATCCTTCGTCTTCCTAATCTATTCTCTCCGTACCAACTTAATCTTTGTTTTCATCTCCATCGGTGCAACATTAGGTATCTGTTTCGCAGTAAGAGCATTCTGGACTACGGCACAAGGAATGGCTATTGGAGCTCACTTTTAAAAGGGACGAGCGGTGCTTTCTTTGTAACAGCAATGATGGGTTGGTATTTATTGTCGGTAATTATGTTTGCGACCTTGGATTTACCTTGGGGTTTGACGGGGATGCCGGTTGAGGATTTGAGTACCGTTGTTAAGGGACGGAGTGACAGGTTGGAGGGGAAATAAGGAGGATCTAAGTGGACAGATTGGGGTTGGATTCGGTGGTTTGTGATAGAATTATTTTTGGACTCTAGTGTTGAAGGTTGGAAAGAGCGATTTAAGATGATTTTGTAGATAATGAACCGGATTTGCCCTGCCAGATAAGAAATTGTCACTTGGACAGAATTTTTAGGTCTTTAAATCACTATTTCGGGGTTCCAATTTTCACTGGTTCTCCTAACTTGGGTTGTCCTTAATCTCCTTCACTTGATGGGATATTTGGCCTGGGTTGGTGGCTAAGATTCAACAAATAGTCAGACAGACTCTCGTCCGTATTGCGACTTTTGGAGAGCCAGACCACGAAGGGCCACGAAGCCTGTATCGGCTTAAATGATGGACACGATAGGTATAAAGCATTCCCCTTAAATAAGGAAAATGGTTCCTATGCCCAAGCTAATTCGAGGTTTCCCGAGGCTAATTTGATTGTCCAGTCTGTTTGATATCGGTTGAACTCCTAGTTGTTTGGAACCTTGGAACCTTGTCTACGAATCTGAGTAAAAGAGGGAAATTGCCCATACGTCCAGACCTAGTTCTCTGTCACAGATATCAATGTCACACATTTTTGTTTAAGCTGCTCTAGACTTCATTGATTCAGCAAGATAGTGAACTGAAGCTTTCTTTAGCTCTTATTGTCGCTACCGTTATGCCCTGATATAACACCCCATCCGAATCTATGACACAGAAGAATTGTTCAAAAACCTGTGAGAGGTTAGTTATGTCCGCAATTACACTCTGATCCAAATACGCACTCAAAGGAGTGAAGAACCATCTGTTCTTCCCCGACGTGTATCTCTCCTCTAAAGCCTTCTTGACGGTCTTCTTTGCATCCTCGCGCTGCGAAACTTCCTTGAATGTATCTGCAGTAACAACTCCCTTCAATCCCTCCAACTCAAGAGTGTACCGTGTGGGCATCAAGTGGTTGTAGTTGACAACCTTGATGAATGGCTTGACTTTGCTGCGCTTCTCTTGACGAGTTTTCGACATTCGGCGGGTAATTTGCTGGGGGTAACGCTCGATACCAGCGACCAATGCGTGAGGGTATGGGTGTCCTTTGCTTCCGGAGTCTTGGGGTTGAATGATCACAACCTGCAATTATTCCAATCAGCGCTGCTGCAATTTCTCTCGCGCGAGTTCGGCCCTAGAGCGCCCTAGAGCTCTGCGCTCCGTTTGGAATATCCTCCTGCGTTACAGAAATAGGTGATGATTTACCTTCTTTCCGGCATATCTGCCCCGAGTAATAATGGCAACACGGCCGATCTTGAGGACTGCAATTGAATGCGTTAGTAAAGACCGCAGAAAGCCCCCTCTTGAGCGTGTCTTGGGAAGACTCACACTTCATCTCGACTGTCGTTGGTGTCGAATGTTCGTCGTGTTGGCGGCTAGCTTCTGGAGTTGATGGATTTGATCTTTTTCTGAAATTCGCTTGTGCTTGTGTGGGCGGCGCTTGCCCTACTTAGCGTGAAAACACGTGATGGGTGCCACTGTGGCTCAGTGAGCATCTTAGGCTTTTTCTACTAGGGCCAGGTCCAGGGTACCTCTTCACCTCCTCTTCGACCTGTTTGACCAATTCTATTTATTCCTTGTCGCGGACACATCATAAATGGGTAGAAAGCCCCTCTCATTATGTCAAGCCTGTTTGGGGTTTGGTCGGCCACTACTTGATTTTCATGTCTCCAGAATCTGATTGCGGCTGCTAAGTTCAAGCAAGCTTGATCTAGTCAACAAGCAATATGAGTAGCGGGGTGCAACACTGTTGCCATGGAAGGTGTTCCTCTGTCCTGCCATTATCCGAGCTTCGGTTGCCTTTGGTCTCCATCAAGCAAGTTGATATGGGAAAAAGGGCATGCACGTGGGTTGCGGTCACTGGGTCCAATATGGACATTGAAGATATTCTCATTCGTCGCAGTGTAGATCATTCATGCGCTAGTCATCTAGATGACAACTCATGAGTCGCTGCGATAAGTGATGTGTTCGTGCATCCTCTTAACGCTCGCCAAACCCCAAGTTCCTCAGTCATGGCCAATGAGCGCAAAGCGGCCGCTAGCAATTGCCCGTTCGGGATCGAATGTCAACAACAGCGAAATAAACAAAACCTTGTGATGGCAACAATCAAAGACCTTGACCAGGACTCGAACCACAAGATCGCCTAGGTACACTTTGTCATTACTCTCGGTGCTTGCTCTCCAAACCCTAAATATTCATCTTCATCACGAAAGGACATTGCCCCAATTATATGCAGTTTATCTTATGAAGTGAGAGCCTGGGCGTTCGACACGCAACATTCCAACCTTCATTCCGATCCAAACCCCATCCAGCACCATGCCCTCAACAGAGCGAGAGACCTCGCGCGATAGCGAAAGGCTTCTGAAACATCAACAATCTTCATCCTCGGATAGCGGACGAGCAATTGTCCCGATGTAAGTGTTTCTTGATTTGCGCAACAAACCATACTAACATCTGGAGCAGGTGGGATAGCTCAGACCCGGTTCGCGCCCCTCCACCACTTCCTATGAACCCATCTTCACCAAAGGTTTCCGCTTCCAGACCGCATACCTCGAGTGCCATCCAATCAGCACATGCAGCACTGAGCGAGAAGGCGCGCGCAAGTGATTATATAACAAATCCACCCCTAAAGCGAATTGAACCTTCACCCGAGCGGTCTTTGATTAAAGGAGCTGCTCACAAGCGCATGCAGTCAATGCATACAGGCCATGTGAGAGATTTAAGCAATTTCTTAGAAGGGGGAGGGTCAGCATCTGGGTCACCAAGATCGCCTGAAAAGAGTTCTGGTCGCCCACCAACACCACATGCGAACAGGGACTTCAACAAGGATTTTTTACTTGGAGCGAAAGTGCCAGAAAAATTACACATCAACAAGGAATTTTTTCCTGAGGGGAGATCTCCCGAGCGAATAAGTAGGGACTTCTTATCTGAAGGCAGGTCTCCGGATAAGGCCAGCCAATTTCTATTTGCCCCAGACAAGCTGAGCAAAGATTTACTGTTTGAGGGAAGACCTCAAGAGAAACCGAGTAAAGAGCATTTGCTCGAGAGCCGTTCTCCAGAGAGGGAAAAGACGTCTAGCCGCTCGTCGACGCCGACACCAAGCAGGGAGCCCCGCGAATCTCCAATGAAAGACACACCCACCATACGTCCCTCTTTGAGGAGGCCCCCTCAGAGTATACTGGGCGAAAATACTCCTCCTCAGTCAGCAACAATGTTAGCCTTGCAGAATATGGCCATGAGAGATGCGGAGACTCCACTTTCGAGTGTTACAAACGGCTCCACTGCGCTGGTTCGCACCCCCCAGACGTTTGATGCCATTTCCAACCAACTTCTCAGCCTCACAAGTATTGCCACCAGTCTTCAAAGAGAAATGGCACAGCTCAGTAGGCGTAGCAAGGATAATGCAACCGATCTTGTTAGCTTGAAGGAGGCAACTAATGCACGGGATGAAGATATCCGCAAAAGCCTCCGAGAACTTGTCCAGAATCTTTCAGAATCTAATTACCGCCCATCAACGGGTAGCGGCGCCAATAACGTCTATGGACACAGTCTCTTTCTTGACAGCAAACCCCACAATTCTCCGGGGTCCCGAGGCGTAAAGAACTTTACTCTCCCAAGGATACCAAGCCCAAACAGCTTTGCCGCATCACTAGATAGAGAGTCTATGGCTACTCCATCATCCTTCTCCCCAGATGGAGCAGCAACTGGGAGTCTCTTGGAAAAAATTGCCAGGGAGATGGGAACCAAAGAAGGCCAGGAAAATCTTCTGTCCCGTCTTGCAGACATCGCTGAAAGACTTGGCCAAGACGGAAGTTCCACTGCAAGAAAAGTAGATGAACTGATTACATTCATTAAGTCCAACAAAACTCAGGACCTCATATCTCAAAATAATGGTTCAAGCGGCAACAGACCTCGCACATTTAGTTTTGAGGATCCTCCTGTTCTGGAGTTGGATTTCGATCAGTCAAGGTCTGGGCATATGATGCAAAGAGTGGAGGCTCTGCTAAGTTCTTCTGATAATGGCGAGAGCAATCGACACCCCGTGTCAACAAACGCTCTCGATGAAGAAAGTGTCAAGATTATCAAATCCATCAAGGACAGTGTAGCCCAGGGTGGCGGACTTACTGCAGAAGTCAAAGCTTTGGTTCGTGAACTTCGTGGAGAAGTTCTCGGTATGGGTCGCGAGATGGGTCGTAAGATAGACGAGGCTGGGAGCAAACCTAATTCTGCGGAGGATGCTGAGGTCATGAAGGACCATGTTGCACGAGTCATACAGGATGGGCTGGAGGATTTGAGAGGTCATTTAGAACGAGTTCTCCATGATCATGAAGTCCAGCTTCAATCGTCTGAAGCTTCTAGAAATACCGTTGACTACCAGGAAATTTACAACGCAATGCACAGTGCAATCAACGAAAAGGAGCCCAAAGAAAACCCCGAGCTTGGTCGAGAAGAGATGATAGAATTAGTCAGGGAGGTATGGGAGAATTATAAACCGGAAGTTCAGGTTCAGACTTTTGGTCTTGAGCGAGACGAATTGCTCACATGCTTGAAAGATGGCCTTCAGCAATATGCACCAGATAACTCTCAAGCCATTGGTGGAGCAACACGAGACGAAGTCTTTAGTGCCGTTGTGGAAGGCTTGAAGCACTTTTCTCCCCCAAAGGTGGAGGTGCCACCAAGTCTTTCCCGTGAAGAGATCCTCGATGCAATCAGGGAGTGTCTGGAAGAGTTCGAGTTTCCCTCAGCCCCTCCTCTAGAACCAAGAGAAGGTGAACTTACTCGTGATGACATGGTTATTGCTGTAAAGGAGAGTATAACTTCTCTCGACTTAGTAGCAAGTATTGCTGCCGCGTCTGCAGCTTTGGGCAGGGACGGCGGCCCAGAGGTCACTAAGCAGGACATGCGATTGGTGTTCAAGGAAGTACTACAATCCTTTGACTTTACTGCTTCGAGAGGGGGCCCAACAGACTCTGGCGTAGGGATTTCGGAAGAACTCACACGAGATGACATCCTCTCCACAGTCCATGAGAGTATCGAGGCAGCTGCAGCAGCGGTTCCTTTGAGTAAAGAACCAGGCGAAGGAGTCTCACGGGATAGTATTTTAGATGCTATGAACGAGAGCCTTTCTACTTTCGACTTTAGTACTATCGCTACTGCTGTGACTAGAGCTAGCCCGGAGCTCACTCGCGAAGATATTGCGGACGCCATGACTGAGAGCCTTTCGAATTTTGATTTTAGCACTGTTATTTCAGCTATGGCTAAAGGCGGACAGGAGCTCACTCGAGATGAGATTTTAGATGTCGTCAAGGAGGGCCTCCAAAATGCCGATTCTACTGCGAACAGTACTGCGTTAACTCGGGAAATTGGTGGCGAACTCACGAGGGCCGATGTATTTGAGGCAGTCAAGTCTGGATTAGGAGAGCAATCCCCTCAAGAGGCGTTTGCGGGACAAGTGCTTGAAAAGCTCCAAGGAATCGCAGAGTCTATCCGCAAAGAGTTCCAGGCTGTCTCAGACGAGGCTAAGCAAAACGTATCGGCGCATGGAAGAGACACAGAGCAGCTCCTTGATGCTACCAAGGATGGGTTTGAAAAGCTTCGTGCAGACATAGAAGTTTATATCGACCATACAGCTGATACAGATAGTAAGGATGAGATTTTAGCCGCCATTCGTGAAAACTTCGACACTCTACGCCAGGATTTCCAGGAGAATGCTAGTAAAGGATCCGAAACAGCTTTGGAGACTGTTCAGGGCGAACTGGAACACCTTCGAGAAACGCTAGCCTCCTCTCTCGTTCAAAATGGCGGAACAGCCGACAAAAATGAAATTCTCGATGCGCTTCGGGAAGGACTTAATGGTATTCGTGCAGAGCTTGATCGCCCACGAGAAAGTACTGAGAGTATTCTGTCTGGGAGCGGCGAAATCCTCGATACCCTTCAGGATGGGTTGTCAAGTCTCAAAGCCGAGGTTGAGAAGATTGCCAAAACGCCAGTCGATATGTCCATCAACCACGAAATTCTGGCGGCTTTGAAGGCGGGTATAGAATCTGTGCGTGCTGACATCGATGCATTGAAAGCGCACACAAACGAAGAACGCGCCGTCGCAGAAATGTCAGACCGTTCAATTGTCACGACCGATGGATTAAAACGTCACGACATTACAAACTTAGAGGTATTGATTACACAACTACGTATCAAAGTCGATGCCCTAGAGTCAATTGCTCCTCCTCCTCCTGTTGCTGCACCAGGATCTCTCTCAAAGACCGACCTCGCACATGTCGAAGAATTGCTGCGCACTGTTCAGCAGTCAGTAAGTAGACTTACTGCAGGAGAGGGCCCAGTTCACGCGGAAGGGATCAAGAGAGAAGATATGGAAGCTATCGAAACCCTCCTTCGAAACACCAAAGCCAAAATCGATGAGTTCGATTTCGAAAAAGCATGCAAGAAAGACGATCTTGATGTGGTCGAAGCCTTGGCACTTGAGACTCGAGATGATATGAGCCGATTAGCAACTCATCTTGAAGACGTCTCGAAGCGTGATGAGGTGAACATAGTCGAAGCACTGGTCCGGGATATTGTGGTGAGCCTCGATGATATGAAAGAACGCGCAGCTAAAGAACTGGAAAATCCGGACAGAGTGACGAAAACGAATGTAGAAGCTGTCGAGGCCCTCTGTTTGGAGGTCAAGAGTTCAATAGAGCATATGGTGTCAAATGATATAGTTACTCTCGCGACTAAAGATGATGTCAAGAATGTGGAAGAGATGGTTAAGGGGTTCAAGGACCAAGTCGAAATGCACGCAGCAACTAATGCGAAGGCTTTTGAGGAGCGACAAGCGGAAACAGTTGGTGTTGGGGTTGGTGTCTCGGAGGTTCATACTTCTCTCCAAGAGCTTCGAGATGCGCTGAAGGCGAAGCTTGATGAAGGTGCCATTAACCTCGACAGTCTACGCAAGTTCCTCGAGGGTATTGGAGAGACTATCGGCCAAAACGCCAACATTACACACGACGTGAAGGAAATGTTCGAAACCATGAAGACGGAGTTCGAAAGTTGTAATGCTGGTGTTGCTGGCTCGAAACTCGAGACAGACGAAAAATTCCAGCAGACTTGGGATAAATTCGACAGCAAGATTGACGAGAAGATAAATGAACTTATCGCCAAATTTGATGATGCGCAAGCCTCTGCCGAAGCTCGAGCTCAGATCAGTGACGAAAGAACCGAAGAAATCGAGGCCTCCATGTTGGGCACTAAGGTCGTTGCTGAGGAGCTGAAGTCGCTCGTCGACACTCTTGGCACCAGCATGACGGACTCCGTAGAAAAGATGGACGAAGCCTCCAAAACCGTCTTTGAGCGAGTGCAAGAAACCTACGCGAAAATTCAAGAACACCACTCCGAGAACAAAACCGAACACCAAACCACTAGAGAAGAAATCGCCAAAACTCTAGGTGGCATTGAAGGAGTTCGAGGATATCTCACGGAATACAATCCCAAGATGGTTGAGTCTATCAAGGATGTTCTCCTGATTGTCGGTCAACATTACGAGCATTCCAAAGACACACGTACAAGCATAGAGCAGAAGATTGAGGCTATCCCCCCGCCAGTCGAAATCCCACCATTCCCCGAGATACCAGAAAGGTATGATGACTCACAAGTTCAGGAGAAGCTGGATAAGTTAGTCGATCATACACATGTGGCAGGCAAATCATTTGCACAATTAGCGGCGTTAGACAAAATTCATCAACAAGTGATGCAAACTTCTGCTGAACTGTCTGCATTCCTTACTAACCAGACTCTCCGAATCGAAGAGGAGCACGAAGACAAGGAAAAGGCTGCTGAGGCTGCCGGAATTGCTCTGGAGAGGCGCCTGGCTGAGAAGGAAGCGGCAGAAGCCTCGATAGCAAGGTTGCAGGAAGAGGAGGTCCGTTTGAGAGGATCCGTTACGAGCTTGAAGGCCGAATCCGATGACCTGATTCATCAGAAGATGCGTCTTGCGGCAGAAGTGTCAAGCCTCGAAACAGCGCTCAGGATTCGGCAAGAAGAGCTTCAAGCTATGGAAGCAAGAGCCGAAGGACTTGAGCGACGGATCTTGGAAGGCGTTATCGATCATTCACGAGCTCTTCTGCTTTCCAAACAGAACAACAAGGGACGAGATACTATGAGCCGGAAACGAGTTCCCAGTCATGCCCCTTCCATGTCCAGTGTAGGATCGCGAGCCTCTCACACAACACAGAGTGCTGTAAATATGGCAATGGGCGGGAATCGAGCTATGAATAGTGTCCCCATCAACAATCCAGCTGGCCCCTCCCGCCGAATCCTCTCACTCAGCCAGATCACGCACAATGTCCCAGCTGGAGGCGCTGGAGCCGGCTTCAAGCGCAGCCATAGCGTCAAGGCGCCAAACGGAGCGACTTCTTTACGGAAGAGTAGTTGGGGGGGCTCCAAAAGTAAGAGCTATGGTGAATTAAACAAGGAAAATCTAGCCCTGAAGGAGAGTGAGGAGGATGACGAAATTGCTGGTAGTGAGCCTGAAGAGGCTGGCCAGCAGCAGCTCGTGAGAGTAACGGAGACGAAACTGAGTGAGCCTCTAACTGAGGAAACGACATGGTCTGAAAGTACAGATGGTGAGGACCATCTTGACAGCGCAGGAACAGAACCGTCTTCTATAGTATTATATGAGAAGAGCGGGGAATTGGTTTAGGAGATATGTTTGGGGTGGGTTGTCTGATTCTTGTATTTATTCTCGGAGGAAATAAACTTTTGATAAAGAGGGTGGAATAGGATTATTGGTCGAATGAGGAGGATTCGGGGTTTGAAAATATTTAGCGATGGTGTTTTTATTATGACTTGATGACAAGCGGATTAGCGGACTGAATGCAACAGGTAGTTTTGTAATGCATATTTTTTCGTTGAAACATAGGATTTATGTGGATAATTGTGGATTCTTTGACTCAAATGTGATTGTTCTCTTCTTATGAATTTGGGTCCACACCCTCTACTCACTTCTAATAACCTCGACCCCATCCATGTAAGGCCATAAAACCTCTGGTACTCTAACCTCCATCTTCTCTTCGTCCCACCCTTTTTCTAACAACGCAGCAAGTACCCTCGGAACCGCCAGCGCCGTCCCATTTACCGTATAAGGAAAAGCGAACTTTCCCCCCTGGCTTCTCAAATCTACCTTCGTAGCCAACCTCCTAGTCTGATAATCCGTACAAGTACTCACGCTTGTAACCTCGCCCCAGCCCTCATTCTTCCCTCTCCTACTCGGGAAAAAAGCCTCAATATCTACCTTCCTCGTAGCACTCGCTCCAAGATCCGTACTTGGCATCTCAATAATTCGACATTGTAATCCAAGCGCAGTTAAAATTTCAATTTGTATCGATATTATTTCTTCGAATACTTTTGTTGAAGATTCATCAGAAGGTAAAGTCCAAGCAAACATTTCCACCTTGGTGAATTCATGAACTCTATATAAACCCTTCGTATCGACACCTCGAGCACCAGCTTCAGCACGGTAACAACGTGATACCCCGACTTTTTTGAGGGGAAGAGAAGATTCTGGGAGGGTGGTATTGGCTTTCATACCCGCGAGAGGTATTTCTGCCGTTCCTGCTAGACTTAATTCTGGCTTTCGTCCGGCATCGGTGGGGGATTGTTGGATATTGTAGATTTGTGATTCGCCGTTTTGATCGCGGGGTTGGAATCCACAGGCTGTGGCGATGTGGGTGTATACCATACTGGGAGGTGAGACTTGTCCAAATCCATGCTTTTTTGCAACGTGGAGTGCGTATTGGACAAGGGCTTGCTCGAGTTGAGCGGCGGAGTTGAGGAGGAAATACCAGCCCCATCCACTTGTTGCTGCGGCACCGGTGAAATCTAGGAGATTGAGTTGAAGGCCTATTGCTACGTGGTCTTGTTGTGTTTGAGAGGACGGGGTATTGATTGCTTCGGGTATACCATTGATATAGCCACGCAATTTTGGTTCGTCTCCCCGCGGTGTTTGGTCGCTAGTAAGATTAGGGATTGCAGAAGCTAGACTGTCCATTTCGGTGGTAAGAGCAGATTCTTTTTCTTCAATGATTGAGATTCGGCCTTTTAGGTCTCTTGCTTCGGATATTAATTCCTCTTTACTCATTCCTCGTAATTGTTGTAGTGCGGGAGAATCTCCATCTTGAATGGGAGAAGGTTTTGTGAGTTGTAGCTTCAATTGATTGTTTCTTTCCCTCAAACTTCTTCCTTCTTTTTGGTATTCGTGCCATTGTTCGAGAAGAGCGTTTATTCGGGCTGGATAGGTGGATTGGACTTTGTAGTTGCGCTCGAGGCAGTTTTGTTCGTGGAGAGCGACATTTTGACGGATGTGCTTTATGTCAATTGAGACTTTGGGAGCCACGGATGGGCGGGGAGGTTCGGCTTGCAGACGTGGCGATATGTGGTAGAGGCGTCTGGGAGGTCTGGAAAGAAGTTGTAGGCGACATTGCAGGCAGGTGAAGGTTCGCTGTCTGGCGGACATTGTTGCTTGAAGTGGTCAGCCTTGAGGCTAGCCTCACGGTGTCGCAAATTTATTTATGGCGGGACTAAAAGCTGAAAGCTAGGCTCGACGAGCTCAATTAACGCCTTATTTTCATCAAACTGTGGCCCAGATGATACGCAGAGCAATTACTTATCTTCCTTTTTTCATGGAACTATTAGTATTAATATTTATGGGAAAAAAGCAATATCACGTGGCGTAAGTAAGCTATAGTTTTTTGAGTGGAGTTCTCTGAGCTCCTGAAGCTCAACTCCAAGAGCCAGCTCATTACATTATGGGTATCATAAGTCTATTTTTGGTACATTGGCTCACCGATAATCGTACACTGGCGACTGGTAATCGTGCAGCGACTATCCCCAAATCCCAAGAGTCCAGCTCGCACCAGCAGGTTTGAAGCCAGGGCCCATACTCTGCCTCTGCTTTGTGAGATCTATCTCCGTAGCTTTAGAGGCACCTGAAGCTCCAGACTGAAGCCATTGTTCTCTCTCAATCATAACAACTGAATGGATTTTAAGTTGTGAGAGCAAACTTGCCCCTGACCATGCACCCAATGAGTCTATGGCACGTAAACAAGCACATTCAACTTCTGGCTCTCCTTTCCTGGACTCGCGCCTGAGTTGTTCCTCAATGGGATCTTCTTCTTGTTCCTGAAGTCCAGCAGGGACAGCTGGCACTACCATGTTCTCTTGTGGAACCACAATGGGACCTGGTGGTCTACCTCGTGTCCTTTGGAGTTTGTAATTGTTCTTGAATTGTTCTACTGCCTTTCCTCTGACTGGGCTCCATCCTCGTTGATCGACTAGTGCGGAAAGCTCGTCGATAACCCGGCTTTTCAGTCCCGGTATCTTCGATCCTCCGCCCACGAATACTATTCGCGACATACAAATGGTCCGAACATCGACCGGGAGTGTTAAGAGGCATCTATAAATGAGTAAGTGAAGAGGAAGTTCTTCGTCATCCAATTCTTGCTCTGTTGTACCCGCCGCAAACAAGCTATTTTCACATGGCTCTGCGAGTTTGGAGAATGGAAGTAAAAGAGTTCGTGGTGGGTCTGTAGATTTCAGTGGAATGGATACCTCAAATTCGTCCTCTGAACCTGCTTCGCCGATATGGAGAGATCGCATGCTAGCCCTGAATTCGTCCTCCTCTTTAACAGGTGTAAGTCCTTGTATGAATGGTCTAGCTTCGCTCTTCTTGATGCCTCTGCAATGGCCCATTCGTGACGAGATTTCCTCGCATTCGTCGAAACTGGGGTACAGACGTGGTTCGTCTTCTGGTTTGTGCTTCCTGGACCTCCTCCTCGTTTGTAGTGCATCAATAGCTTCGGAAAGCATCTTGAATGTAGCTTGCACCAACATCTTGGTGCTTCTGATCGATCTTGTAGACCCCACCTCACGGTATTCATAAACTCCGGTAACAACAGTCTCTGCCCAGCCAAGATCGACAACAAGAGCGCATCGAAGGCCAGCTGCAACCGTAGTAGAGATCGGTGCTGACATTAAGGATATAGTTGGCGGTTGAAAACTGTTGAAGAGCGTATCTAGTATTGTAGAGAGCAGAGGAAGAGGGAGAATAGATGGTATTGCGAGTGCCATTCGTCGCGGTCGGGAGTCGACCAGCAAGTATCTATTTCATGATTAGACAATAAAATATTTATACAGAATGGTGGAAACTCACTTTGTAAATGCTTCACGGGCTGCCCGATCAATCTTGTCTCCAACAAGCCCGATGTCCATATCCCTTAAGTCAAGTTTCCAAAGCTCATGCATCTCTCCCCATTCTCTCCCAATGGCTCTCTGTTGGGCTGACTTGTCGTAATCCAAACCGTATCTGCGATAATCCCCAGTTCTCCTCTGTTCCTCTGGGCCATAGTCGATAACAGCCTTAGGTAAGGCATCTCCAGCAAATCCAGCTCGCAGAAAGCGGCTCCCTATCTCTAGAACGATGCAATCCTCTTCCGCGCGTAGAGAAGACGGCGATCCAAACGAAGATTGTATTGATCGCAAGGGAGTATGAGGGCTCGGCGGCGCGCCTGGATGCGCTGTACTTGGGGATCTGATGCTTATGACCTGGCGATGGCTGGGACCGGTGGGAGTGGACATGGTGTTTGTTGAGCTGTTAGTATTCCATTAGAAAAATTGCTGCAAAGAACTCAGTTTAAGGAAATGCCTCAACTCCTTCGGGTGAGGCACTGGAATGAGTGAGGAGGAAGTCGGAGCCAGCGCGCCGCGCGTTTCCCTGCCGACGCTAAGGTGAGAACTACACAAAGGATGATATCAGAGCACTCCTTCAACATAACAACAGCAAGTAGCTTTTTGCTTATATGCTACTCGCTTGCATTGCTTCCGATGACCCCGCTATCAAAGTGGCGTGAGAAAAGAATGACTGAAACGACAGAAAATCGAGAATTATCTGAAAATTCCCGTTTGTTGACATCATGGGTATCAAAGGGTAAGGACCAATACCCTGTCCAAAACGCAAAGTTAATTTGATATACAGGATATATGGCGAGATTGGTCCTGGAGAAAGGGTCTCATTGTCAAAACTGGCCGTGGAAAAGTTCGAGCAAACTGGGCGGCCCCTGAGAATTGCCGTCGATGTCTCAATATGGCAATTCCAAATCCTGGCCGGACAAGGAGGGAGTAATCCTGCCCTTCGAACCTTTTACTATCGACTCCTCAAAATGATCTCCAGCTCGGTCCAGTGTCTCTTCGTGTTTGATGGCCCTCATAAACCGCCTTTCAAGCGCAACAAGAAGACAAGTCACTATGGTGGCGCTATGACAAATATGTCTACTAAACGTCTCCTGAAGTTATGTGGCTTCCCATATCATGATGCTCCTGGAGAAGCTGAGGCCGAATGTGCTTACTTGCAGCGAGAGGGTATCGTTGACGCTGTTCTGAGTGAGGATGTTGATACTCTCATGTTTGGCTGTGGCCAGACGCTCCGGAACTGGTCATCCGAGGGCACGAGAGGTAATAAATCACCAACTCACGTTTCGGTTTACAATGCCAAAGCCATAAAAGAAGGCAAGGCAGGTTTGGATCGAGAGGGCATGATCTTGGTTGCCCTTATGAGTGGTGGCGACTACATTCCGGAAGGCATTCCCGGCTGTGGGATCAAGGCTGCTTGTGAGGCAGCTCGAGCAGGCTTTGGAAAAAGTCTTTGCCAACTCTCACGAACCGATGAGGCGGGGCTAAAAACATGGAGAGAGAATTTGACTCACGAATTTCGAACTAACGAAAATAAGTTCTTTCGTGTGAAGCACAAAGCACTTGCTATTCCCGAAGATTTCCCCAATAGGGACGCCCTAGGATATTATACACATCCAGTCGTCTCTTCGGCACAAAAAATAGAAAGGCTAAAAGCTGAAATCGTGTGGGATGGACCAATCGATATTACGGATCTTCGAGTGTACGTCGCGGAGAATTTTGACTGGACTTGCAAAGGTGGCGCAATCAAATTTATAAGAGGTCTGGCGCCTGTAATGCTAATCTACAAATTACGTATTCGGAAAGATAGACGAGAATCCAACTATGGCGACACGATCCTAACAGCTATGAATGAATTAGAGCTCGTCAAGTCTATTTGTGGAGCACGAACGCATTTCAGCACCGATGGAGTACCTGAACTTCGTCTCATCTACCATCCACTAGATATTCTTGGCATTAATCTCGATGATGAGGTAGTAGAGTCAGATGAGAGTGCAGATTATGGTCGAGACGGGCTAGCTCCCTTGAATGAGGATGGTGAGGCCGAATCATATGTTTCAGATACACCGATTGGGGCAACCCTAACCAAGAGAGGTCCTCCGGTTTACGACCCAACACAACCTGAAAGAGCTTGGGTACCTCATACAATTGCGAAACTTGGCATCCCTCTCAAGGTAGAGGACTACGAAGAAAGTTTGAGAAAGCCAAAGACGACTACTAAAGCAAAAGCTGCACCAAAGAAAGGAAGAGCAAAGGGAGGAATGCAGAAGGGGGCCATGGACAAATTCGTCAAGACTTCAAAGCCAGGCTTGCGGAGTCAAACATCGGGCGTTTTAGAGGCATCTCAACAATCTCGAGAACTAAGCGCTGATGAGCTACCTCCTAGATTTCTCGCTCCATCCTTGGGCAATTGCGATTTCGCGGAGCCCACGCATAAGCCAGATTCATCTTTCAGAACAACAAGGGCCTCAGCCCAACTCGGAATAAGTGCCACCAAAACGACAGCCATCGCTACTAGATCTAAATCTAAGAAGAAAGGAGTATCGACAAAGCAAACAATTCCTAATGCCAACCCTTGGACCTTAGCGAGTGCTTCACCGTTGTCTCCAGTAACTGCAAAGATTACGAAATCAAATATTCAAAAACCTCTAAGCCCCAAACTCACACCATTCAAAGCATCCCCCTACATAATATCAAGCTCGCCCGCCATTTCTCCATCACCACAGCCGAAGATACGCATAACGCCACGCAAGCATTCACATTCTCCCTCCCCACTGAACAGCGATGAAGAACTCGAGATTCCAAATACTGTAACCATATCACGAGGATCACGATCACATAATTCATATCTAATTACTCCTTCAAAATTGGCAAGTGGGTCATCTGCCAGGAAGAAAATCTCTCCGGATTTACCCAGGATGATGGATGATAATGAATTGGGCGTTATGACAGATGAAGTCAGCCCTAAGCCAGTTGCAAGAAGACTAGATTTGGGGGATGTAGAAAGAGAAAGTAAATCGCAAGGAGAGAGTTTGGAATTCCCTAAGGTTAGGGATTCGATGAGCTCTGAAAGGAGAGCCACTACACCAGAAACAGCAGCAAGAAACGAAGGAAAGAGTCAGGTTATCGATTTGTCTTCACCTGCTGAAGCAGCAAGGCCCAAACCCGGCAGTTCCGTCGAAGCAACTAAAGAAATTATCAGCAGCTCAAGTAAGCCACTAAAACCAAAGCAAAAAGCCAAAAAGTACGTAATGTTACGAGAAAGTCTACCTGGTAGTTGGAAAGAGATTGATGAGGATCAGATGGCTCAGGTGGGTGAGAAGCGAAAGGGGAATGCTTGGAGACAGTCACAGATTCAAGTTTTGGATTTAAGTCAGGATTGATAGATTACACTTGCATACTTAATTGGGTGGATACATAATGTTACTTTTTTTTTTTTTTGAGAAACGAATTTTAGTAGCATCTGGCATTTCCTAGAGAGCCTAACAAGGCAAATAATCAAGAAGTGACAACATCTTTCATATCACCTGATTGCAGCAAGGCTGACACCCATCTCTCAACTCATGCCCTCAACTCACCGTAGCAAATCATTTCCCTGCATAGAACATGCACCGCCACGCACCCCCTGACCACCGAGGTCATCCAATGTTAGAGCATAGCTATCATGAGAAAATCAGCCATGTTTGTATTCTTATTCGCCAGGCTGTGTAACGGGGCTGTGAGTCTGGGGTCCTCTATAAAATAGCTTGTGGTACCCTGCATCAACTGCTGAAGGTATGAATTCTCTCTACTAGTGATTTCTTGCTTCGTTTTAGTTGAATAGGCTCGGTCCGTGCCGTCGGTTTATTTTAGCGTGTCGGTTGTCTTGGAGGCGTAGATGGATCCGTTAAGTTTGACAGCAAGTTGTATCGCTATTATTGGGTTTGTGGAGCAGTTAAGAAAGGGTATTGGTGAGATTAAAGCCTTTGTTGGTAATTTCTCTGGTGCGACGAAGAGGGTACAGGACCTCGTAGGGTCGTTGGGGAAGTTGGACTTTGTGCTTGATACGGTTAGATTGGTGCTGGAGGAATAAGATAAGGAAATCAGAAAAAGGGGTGATGGTGGAGGGAAGTTTCGAAGTCCGGTTTTGGTTGTTGTAGCTTTGAACGAATGCAGTAAGGAGATTGGAGTGTTGAAAGATTTGATGGGGAAAGAGGGGAAGAGAAATGGAAGTAAGATGGGAAAGTTGAAGGGGAGGGTTAGGGTTGCTTGGGAGGAGAAGGAGTTGGTGGAGGCGGAGGAGAGGACTCAAAAAGCGTTAGAGGGGCTAGGACTTAGTTTACAAGTTAATTCGAGGTAAGTAAATCCTCGGGACTCTTTGATGGAGGTGTTATTAATAAGTAAATACTCAGCGAATTTCAGTCCAAACAATCTGGTTATATTGTCGGCGAAATTAAAAATTCGATAGAGGAACAGGTCCAGCTTATCAGAGATGATATTAAGAATTCCACGATGGCGAAATCAAGTAATGAAGACTGGAAGGAAGAATTGTTCGTGGAAGAAAGAAGGAGGTATAAGAAGAAAACGAAAGGCATTCGAATGTTCCGATATCAAGAGCGGAAAATAAAACAGTATAAAACCCCGTTTGGAATCATTTCTCGAATTCAAAAAACTGCTTATGTAGGACTAGACAAGGACGAAAGAGAAACCACGGGAAGTGAGCTTGAAGAGAATAGAACCACTTGGTCTTTCCTGGCAACGTTTCTTTCGAGATGTGTGGAAATCCATAGGCGGTCGCTGTTTGGCTCGGTATCTTCAGAAATTAGGGTGATGTCTGTGGTACCTTATACCCATCCAATATTTGAAGCGGCTTCTCGGAAAGATTTGGCCGGCTTCAAAGCCTGCCTCTCGAAAGGGGATACCAGTCCTTTCGTAGTTACCCCAGATGGGCAGTCTTTGCTTCACGTGAGTTATTTTATTTTCTATTGACTGCCTTTAGCTATTATTGCTTACATATGTAATAGCTAGTTATAAACTGGAATTGTTATGAGATGTGTGATATCCTCCTTAAGCTTGGCCTTGGAAAATACGAAGTTTACGATGAGAATGGCGTGTGAGTGTCTCCTCCTTCCTTACAATTCACTCTTACTGACAATACAATTTGCCAGGAATGCCCTGTGGAATCTCCGTAATCAGAAATCATCCGAGAGGCTCAAACCGGGTGGAATTCTTGAACTTTACGCCCGTCGTGACATTGATGCAGTAGAAAGAGAACCAAGTCTGTTTTTTGAGTGTTACCAGAATCTAGATGACTACACCACTTTGATTCACGAATGGGTCACTCCTGAAAATGTGAACATCTTTTCTCCTGGATCCCCATTACTTTGTGGAATCGAGTCTATGATGAGGTCTCCAGAGGAAGAGTATCCTAACTGGGTATTCTTAATGCGAGAAGTTATTGAGATGGGAGCGGATGTACATCGATTCAATAGCCTCACGGGGAAATCTCTACTGGATGAGATATTAGAGACTGCTGTTGAGCCATTTTTCTGCCGATGGTTGAGTAGAATATGGGTATCAATTTTGAATTACTCGGGCATTGATATTCGAGCGTATATTACAGCCGAATATATCTTTCATTATTCTAACAACAGCACCAGAAATTTCCTCAAAGAAGTGAAGGGAAGAAAACGGGTTATCATGTTCTCCGAATATCCATTCCCAGCTCTTCCGTTTTGGTGGGAATGGTATTACGATCCAGGTTGCCCTGGATATGAGGTTTTAGAGGAATTCAAAAACTTCACTTCATGTGAGGATCATAGGCTTACTTTAGGTGTGTGTCCTAGAAGCGACCAGGACCCTGATTATTATTTTTGCAACTGGCCCTTTGTGTATTTTTCGTGGTGGATGGTATATGTGGAAGGGCATCGTTCCTACATATCTGGACCGGATGTGATGAGGTTGAAGGAAGCGAGGTTTGAGAGGCGATGTATGAGGAAAGAGATGAAAAGGATGGGGAGGAAAGCATTCGCAAGGCGTGGAATCATTCCGGGGGCGTGGATTGATTAAGCTCTCTTGATACATCACTGTTGTGGTAACCTATTGGTCTGGCAAAGGCATCAGCATGGCAATACACTTTCGGGACTTTACTCTAGACTTGAATCTCAAGGAAATAATGACAGTAGAAATAGAAGTCAAAGCTATCAGATCTGATGCTGTTTGCTTTACATTATATTATGAATTTAAAAGCTTTATGTTTTTTTTTCTTTACCCTAACGAGGTACAAATGTTGCTCATGCAACTACTGTAACCCCAATCTAATAGAAGGTATCCCATCCTTACAGTCGCTAATATTGAAAATTATCAAGCCCAAAAATTGGTCATCTTCCAGGTGGTGGTCTTGGCCCCACAATCTGTCTCCGTCCTGTTCCAATGCCTTGAGTACCTTTATTCTGAGAATCACCACCTGTATAGCCAGTCCACTGGTTAACATCCCACTTGCCACCAATTCCGCCGCCAATGCCATCGACGCCATCACCTTTGGGGACCTTGTTTTTGATCTCATTTTGGCTCTCTTCCCATTCTTGCTGGCGCTGACGCTCCAATTCCATCTCACGTTCGAGCAGAGACTTAGATGCCCATCCACCGGCTTTCGTTTTTTGTTGGGATGCGATTCGTCGTCGATCCTCAGCATCCCGCTCAGCAGAACTATCGAAACCTCCGATTTCTTTCGAATAGGTGGTCTGGGGTTGGGGTTGCTTGGGTGCAGGATTGGACGATAGAAAACGGTCTGTTCGGTTTTGATTTGGAGAAGTGGCTTGAGGTTGTGGCGCATTCGTTGCGGCATATTTCGTGGGATCGGGCAGAGGTCGAGACGAAGGACCTGTATTATTCTTTACAAGCCGAACCGGTGTGGGTTCGGGGAGGGGTCTCGGCGGCTTTGTAGGAGGCATAGCCTTCGTAACTATTGGCTCACCGCTTTGGTTCGACGAACACCATTGCTTGCGTAAATAATCCCGTTCATCCTCACGCCAGACTTCGTTGCTCGGCTTTCGTGGAGCTGGTCTTGGCCTACTTCGTGATCTATGCCGTACCTTGGAACTTTCCTCCTTCATCCGTAGGGTTAGATCATGGTCCTCGATGACTTGATGATCCCGTTCAGGGACTCTGGTCTGGCGCTCCCTTTCGTATTGGCGTTCCCGTTCCCGAGCTTGCTCAAGTTCGCGTTCTAGTTCCTTGATTCGACTGCTCTCCGGCCCGTTACTGGTACCAGTACCTCCGGATGCATTGCTTTCTGCTTGGTACTGGCTGAGAAACTGTCCTCTAAGGCGGGTATCACTATTACCACGAAGTCTTTTACGCTCTTCTTGTAATCTCGCTTCAGCCTCTTGCTCTTCCTCCTGCCGTCTCTCTTCCTCCACTCGCCACCTCTTTTCTTCCTCTTCCCATTTGCGCTTCTCTTCCGCGGCCTTTTGTAATTCTTTCTCTCTTAACTTTCGGGTCTCCTCTGCCCATCGTTGTTCTTCAGCGAGCCTTGCTCTCTCTTCTTCTGCAGCTTTCTCCTCTTCAGCTTCAATACGTAGTCGCTCTCCTTCTGCCTCCTTTTCCTTCCTTAACTTCTCTTTCTGTGCCATATTCGGCACGTATGGGCCAGCGCTTGTGATTTGTCGTCTCCCGCCAAAGGATACACCCAAATTCCCCTGACTTGCACCAGTTGTGGAACCATACTGATGTATGTTCCAGGCTGGGGAAGTTGCTACTTGATCTGACTTGGTACTCCAGGAGCTGACTGATGGGGAGAGCGTCCCTGTGCTGCTTTTTGTAGGACTCCATTTCCCACCGTTCGATTCTCCAGTCTTTGTAGCAGTCAAGGAGCTCGGTGGTCGGATGCCTGGGTTATTGGCCGAAGAAGCATGGCTCGAATTTGATGCGCCCCGTCCTCTATTTCCATAACTCCCACCTCCCACCAGACCAGACCCAGTTGCCTGTGGACTGACAACATTTGTCCGTGAATCCCTAGTATATCGGTCTGCTGTTCTGCTGAGAGCGTTCAGGCATTGTATCACCTGCGTGGGGTCGCCGTCATCGTAGAGGGCGACTGTTGTGAAAGTATCGGAGGGTTCGAGGTTTATTGGTTCTTGTATGAGGCAACCAAGGAATGTAGATATATTTTCTCTCTCCGCAAACCTATTGGTTGGATTTTTCTTGAACGGGATGCTGAGATTGAATTTAGAGAGAAGCCTAGTAAACACAGTTAGCAAATCCCGAACTAGGTCTCAACGATAGCAAGCGGATCATACATGCATAGAATTACTCCATCTTTTAAAGCTCCGAGGAGCTCTTTCGTATTGGTCGCGCGATTAAGTGCTGCAACAGAGGGGTGATTGCTTGGAGGAAGAGAGTTTATTAGGAAGGTCTTAACGTTCTCGACATCTGCGAGGGGTACCTCTTGTCGCTTTTTGCGGACATCATAATCCAGAGAGGTGACTGAAGCCATCGCGATCGTGTTGTGCAACTTCTCAGGAGTTCCAGAATGCACGAAAATGTTGTAGGCAGTACTCCTGTCTTGCATCAGTGGTTGGCACGGCCGCGCATGAAGCGTAATCAGCGGCGGCAAAGGCAATCTTGAATTCCATGCCCAGGCCCCGATTTTGAGCCCCTCACACGTGATGAGGTGTCACCTGGACAATAAATAGTCGTGAAAGAGAGACAGGACAGAGTAGCAGCAAGAGAAGCGTATCCCCTGGTGAGGGTTTTGGAAGCGCCATAGTATCCCGGCTATTCCGAGCAGATACGCTCACGTGATGGGTCATCTGACAGGTTGATCACGCTCCACCTCCAGGCAGATCATGTCCTCCGTTTTGAGACAGCGGGGAAAGGCGCTCAGACAACACAAAGGGATGATGACCCACCTCGCTGACAGGGCTACGCTTTTTGGTACAGCCAATGATATCTATTCCGATCCCCGCCCGTACCACCTTGGCCCCTGATGCTCGACTAGTCCCACTAAAGCCTAGCGTAATTCGGACAGCCTAGCAATCTGACAGCCAATCATCGGTACCCTCTCAGCTCCTAGCCAACCCTTCCGCAGTTACTACTTGAGTTTCCACTGTGCGCAGCTTTCTCTCTCTTCTTTCATCCACACCTTTTAATAGAGACCTCCCATCTTCACACCACATCTATTTCCTCTTTCTTATCTTTCAATTGAGACACTTATTTGTCTCATTTTTTAGTTTCACTTTTACTTCTACTTACTATCAGCTATGAGGTCCTTCAACCAATACTCATCCTCTTCATCACCTATCCTTGTCTTACCACCTCAACTTCCTCCACGTGTAAGCGCTCCTGTTAGCATTTCTATTTGCAAGAGCCGCTTTTCAATCCCTCGACTTCCGCTCATTAGAAATGTACAAGTCGATGATCACTTCTTGATCATGGCCTGTCGCTCCCTTCTAGGACCCTTATAAGTGAAGACAATCGAGGCTGACCCGAGCAACAGTCCGCTTTCGGCATGGATTCGAGCCAGCCCATCTTCAATTCCAATTCAACATTCAATAACAACTCCCAGCAGTCTCCACTACCATCTGCTTGGTCGGCTCGTACTCCGTCCAGCTCACTCCCATCTTCAGCTGCTGGGAGGAAACGCTCGCGCGACGAGGCAGCGCCTAACCTTGAGGAGGAATACTTCCCCGCCGTCCCGCGTCTTGCCGAAGTAATACAGTGCGAACGAGAGGAAGAGTGGGAATATGGTGAAGGAATGACATTGATAAAGCCCAATCAAAATGGATATGCCATCGAAGCTAGCAGTCAAACTGGAACCTGGGCCGAAGAAAAGGCAGATCAGGAAAAGGCCAAGGCCGATGCTATCGTACAAGCTGTCGCCGCTGCCGCTGAGAGACAGAGACCTATATTGCGACCTTCCAAGAGTCAAAGGCTGGACTTGAGCTCTACACCTGTCATTCTTGAAGAAGTCTCGAACACGAACTCCTCGTTGCCGGGTTCTCCTGAGAGAAGCGGTACTTATGCCGAACCAACAATTGATGATTTCACGCGTCATCTCGGCATTGGATGGTCTTCTATCAATAGCGCCGACGCAGACATTCAGGCTGCTGCCCGTGGATGGGCGAAGTACATTGAAAACCATTTCCCCATCAACGGCGTTTCGATCAGGCTCCAGAGTCGAGGTCTCGCGAGCTATCTTGTTGAGGCGAAGGAGGGATACTTCTTATTTGGTGAAGACTTGAAGCAAGGCCAACTTGTTAGCACCGAGTTAGAGAAAACTTTTGCCCACCTCCAGGGCGCAGTACCAATTTTCGATGGAGAGCAGCTCATGCACGCGGCGGCATCGCCCAAGCTTGAGGCCGTACAGCCATCGAACCAGGCCACCAACGGATTTCAAGGGTTGGTAATGAATAGCACGAACCATGTGGTCGTTGACGAACACGTGATTACGAACGGAACCGCAGAACACATGACCAAGGCTGAAAACGGCCATGGCCTTGAAGTCGAGATGGATATGAGCTGAACACTCTTCATATGGATTTTTTTTTTTCGGATTTCCCGGGTTTCAAAATGGTGTTGGCGTCCAAGGAGTTCGGCAGGATGAATCAGCGCACCCCGGAACAGAACAGGCGTGTCCTCCAACCTGGAGGCGGTAACATTTGTAGAATAGAAGAAGGTAAGGGAGTCGTCTATTATGATTGTTGCTCTTTCGCAACCAGCAGCTTTGCTCTTAATTATTAGCACGATTCTTTGAAAACCTGCTGTCCCCTTGCTTCCTGGCCGGTGAACGGCGTGATACTCGTGTGCAGTGCTTGATTGCGGACATCCAATCGCCGCACAACATAATGCACCTCCGTCTGTTGATTTATGAAGGGGTTGGCCAGGATATGCACAGGCGGCATCGCCCCGGTACTGGCCGATAGCCTCACCTGCGATGTGGCCTTCGATTGGGCCGATTGCTGAAAGACTGCGAGCCCGGGCGACGGCTCGGATGCCATCCTCCAGTCTGCCTTTGGCCTGGGGACGACTGGAAGACTGGAAGACTGGCCCGACAGCTTCCAGAGACCCAGCGCGACCAAGGGACGCCCGCATCACGCTGTCCGCCGCGGAACGATTTGACGAGAGCGGACGGCCAAATTGCCCACTCCCAGCCCATGCGCAACAATTGGACCACAGCAGGCCCTTTGTCCATCGACTCAGTCCTTGCTTGTGACCCAGTGGTCCCTCGTCCCGGGCGTCTCCACACTCAACACCAGCCGCTTGTGCTCAAGCGCAAGCTGCGCCATTGACCCTGCGACCTCACGAGGACCGCTTGCTTGGTGTTGCCATCCCTCGAGTTGACAATCCTGACGCGTGCATCTATTGCTAGGAGCGTTCGCGAAACAACACTCATTTGCTTGATCCACGCGGGGCGCGTTCGTGCCCATCTGTCTGCCAGGAGCTGGGTTGACCGGACCCACTGGAAAAGCAGTCCGGAGTTGTATACAGCGTCTTGGTGTTCAGTCCTTTTACTCCTCCCCCCAAAAAACTTCTCCTTGCGCAAGAATGGTTCATTGACCAAGGTATGGACTTCCTGGAAGGCCTCTGCTTTTCTGCGGCATCTACTGACCGTCAACAAGGCTGCATCACAGGCTGGACAGAAAATGGTTTCGCAAGTAGAGCCTTCCCACACCCTGACTCTCCGAGGTCCTTCTTCTGTGGTATCCAGGTCTGCGAGGCACCGGCGACATGGGAGATCTCTCGCTGGTGGCGTATCTTTCATACCGCAGAACGAGTTCCCAATATTCAGTCATACGGGTGATGTGGAGGTAATTGTGAAGGCTGGCTCCCAAACAAATCGCTACCTCCTCCATCGCCTCATCCTCGCCCAATGCTCTGGGTTTTTCGAAGCAAGCACAAGCGACGAGTGGTCTCGGGCGACGCCCGTCAACAGCCAGAGTGCCGAGTTGGCGAGAATCGGCGAGGACTCCAGTAGGGAGCTCTCACGAGGGAAAGAAATCAGGAAGCAATGGAGGTACGAGCTGGACAAAGGTGCCGGCGACGATGATATTCCTATGCTAGTACAGAAGGAAGATACGCAGGTCTCTCTTTTCGGAGCTCAAGAGACTCGACCTCCACCTGTGCGCAACAAGCCTCCTGCATCGAATGCCTCGTTCTTTCGTTCCGTAGCTAATCTCACACTATCGTCATCATCCAATATACCGTCCATCAATCCTTTAACGCCGGAGGAGCAAGATCTCCTCAACGATTACGACAATCTTTTTCGCATATTTTATAACTATGCTCCCGCACTAGATTCTATAGATATCGCAACGGCTTATGTTCAGTCCAAGTCACTCCTTACATTGGCAGACCTCTATGATGCTCTGGCAGTTGTTGGTCCACGAATCGATCACCATCTTCTACAATTTAATTCGCGCCTCTGGAAACAAATAGCAAAATACCCCTCTTCATACCTAAAACTAGGATATCTTGCACAATCCAAGACAATATTTCAAGAGGCGCTAATACACGTGGTTGGTGCATGGCCCATGGGAGAACGACATATCCGAAACCAGCTCCCAGATACCGTACTTGATATAATCGAGGATAAAGTTGAGGATCTTGCAGATACAGTTGGAAAAATCGAGGGTAGGCTTTTCCGCCTCACACTTACAAGTTCTCGTGGAGAACGAGTCACACCTCATAACTCGTACCTCGACTGGCTTTGCGTATCGCTCTTCAGACAATGGTTAGCTGAGAGTACAGCTCCCCCTCTCGCACCACTTCCACCTAGAAGCTCTCATTCTCGAACTCGAGATCCTGGACGAACCCAAACTGTCACGTTTGCTCCGATGCATCATACTAACCAGACAGTCCAACGTTTCTCGCCTTCTCCACCGCCTTCATCAAGCTTCTCAAACACACCACTGGTTAATCCCAATCTTGGACGCGTCTATCGAATTATCGGACAATCTCCATCAACGTACCTCATGCATGATGAATGTAAAAGATTCCTCAAACTCAGTCCTGAGATATATTCTAGAGAAAGTTTGAAGAAGTTCGAAAAGAGACTGGAGGAAATGAAACATATGGCGAAGGAAATTGTCAGGCCTTTGATGAGGAGTAGTTTGCTTGGTGAAGGTGCAAACGTTGCGTATTTGGTATGTACGAGGGTTGAAGAAAGGGATTTCCCTTGGAATGAGTAAATGAATGAAGAGCAGACAACAGAAACAGACACAAATTATGATACCCGTCAATCTGAGACAACATATGGGGATGGGAACAGTACATATTATGAAGGAAAGGAGACGTGTAACGACTTTATGACGGAATTATTTTCCTTTCTTAACGATTGGAGGTTTTGGAATGGAATGCGGTTGGGGAGGTGTTATGTGTGTGTTATGGATACCCGACCGTCTTTTTGATTGGTAATATATGGAGTTTTTGGATAGGAGATGATATGAAGAGTGAGCTGGAATTTCTCTTGAGAAGGATGATATTTGGAGTGGTAGATAGTTGGTTTTTGAGGAGATGGGTATGAATACGATATCCTTAGATAGAGTGTGAAACCCTTTATAGCAAATTTAATTCCTAACATGCTATATTCCACAGTTATCTTTTTTCGGTCAGGAGTTTGGGATTTAAGTTCAGGATTGAAGTTATATAAACCCCTTTCTTACTTTTAAATCCCGTGTTTACAATTCTTCCACGAATGGATGGATAGTGGTTCCTCGGGTTCTACTACTTCCTTCTCATTGGGTGAATTGGATATTTCTTTCTCTCTTTTGTTGCAAGTCTCTTATATCCGTTCGTTTTTGGCTTTCCGGCCGGAGCTGGATATACGGACGTAAAGGTGATGGCTCGACCACTTCGCTTTCTCGGCCGAGAACCGATTTGTGGAGATTATTTTACGGGTGTGTTGGTTGCCGAGAGGGGGTGAGGATTTATTGCATGTTTGTGGTTTGGGATTCGGGTGCAGGGGGGATATACGGATGTAATTAAGGTGGGTAGATTTTTGCTATTTGTTGCAATTCGGAGGTTTGGCTGGGAGCCGGTTGTGGAGGTGATGTTTGTGAATGGACGGGGCGGGTTTAGTTGGGTTGGGAGGGATCATGTTTGTTGTGAATCGATGTTTCGTTTCTAAATCCTTAGGTAGGAATCTGGATGTAGCTGGGAGAAGGTGATGGAGTTGTTATTTTTTTTATTTAATGCTTAGCTTTTATTGTATTTTAGTTTCTCGGTCGATAGGTCATAGTAGGGATAATGCGAGCGAAATGTTTTATTTGTTGCAAGTTGGTTTTTATATCCGATGTTTATCTACAGAGGGTGGATGTGGTTTGGACGGTTGTGTTGAACCCGAGACAGCACGAACCTTGCTTGTTGTCCACATCTAACACACATACAAGCACCTCCCTCACTACAACATCCGCTCGAGTCACAGATAGGAGATCGATCCGTAACCAGTGTATTCACATCCACTTTCATTTCTATTTTACCCATATACTTATAAGCCCTTATAACATTATATGACCGAGCTTGACCTAGTCCGAGTCAGAGCATCTAACGGAAGACTTCACCTGTGCCACTTACACGTACTACTAATTCTCATAGCATCATCTTGTTATAATGTATGCAAGCTCCAGGCGATGGTCCATGAGGTTATCACTTCAAAGCATGAGGAATCCGACTTCCATAACGGCATTGCCATGACGATGAACAGGTAAGAGTGGAAAGAGACATCCTATCATATATCATAGAACTCTACGATGTATAGTTGGAGCTATTTGTGTTCTGATGAGGTTTGTTTGTATGGGGTTGTATGGCTCAAACGTTGTATCCAAGAGGAGTTTGAGCGAACGCAGAAACTCTCAGAACACAGGTTGGATATTTCGAAGTGGGGTCGGGGGAAGTTCGAGCGGATGCAGTATATCTGAAGATCATCTAACTAGGAAAGAGCTCCAGTGATGGTATACAAGAAGTACCAACTTTGTTTCGGTTATATTGTAGTTAGTTCCTGCCATTATTGGCCACAACGACGACATCTAAACGGGGACCCCATTACCATATATCTCTTACAGATAAGTGCAATAATACAGACGCGGCTTATCCTAGAGTCTTTGGTATTGCTGATACAGAGTCTGAACCTGCACTGGCTAGGCCGAACCAGCGTCTGGCTAGGCCGAACCAGCGTCAAGCTCTGCCATCCAACATAGGAGGTGTACCGCTACAACATGCAGAGGTGAAATCTGATTAAGGAGAGCGCCATACCATTCACCTCAACCAGGCCAGCGCCAGATTCGATATATACCTGCCTGGATTTCTATCCAACGTGTCCCTCTATACTCTTATTTATTAAAATACTATCAAACACACCGGATGGAAAAAAAGCAACTCTTCTCATCTGCTCGCCTCTCGAACATTTACATATTTATTCCATCTGGCTGGACTGGCTACCTCCACGGGCATTACTCTTTGTTCAAAGACGCACATTTCGTCAGTACTTACCGGGTATCAGGAAGTCTGATATACTATGGCCTTAAATCAGCTGTTCCATTACTGTGCATGTCATCGAACCTATCGCTCAATACCCGCTTGTTCTCAAACATACTGCAATACTCATGTATCTCGCCTTTCTCGACCGAGAACCGATTGTAGAAATTATTTTTTTGAGGGGGGGATTTATGTGTTGGTTTTTAAGAGGGGTGAGGAGGATAAATAAGTGGCCGATTTTGACACGAATTTTAGGACGTTTAAAGTCGTGAATGTGCCTTATAAATTCTTCGATATTTAGAAAGGTAAAAGTTTGAAATTAACTTAGATCTTATCTAGTAAAGTTATTTGCCGCAAATGTCATAAGATTCGGATGCAAAAACCGGCTACTTAATTCTCTCCCGAAGAGAGGTGGATGTAGTTCGGGTGGTTGTGTACTAGAATAGGAAGGTTTTCTTGTTTTTGTTGCAATTCGCTGCTCGGCCGAGAGCCGATGCTGGAGATAGTACGAGGGAAATATTCTATTCGAAGTTTATCTCCGGAGTTTGGATATAGTTTGAGTGGTGGTGTTGTGACACTCTCGGCCGAGAGCCGGGTGTGGGGATGATGTTGATTAAACTTTATACTATACGTTCGTATATGAAGAGATCATAGATATTGCAGGTCAGCTTTTATATCCGACCCGTCGGATTGGTCTGTTAGATAGCGCTGTCATACTTTTTATTGCTTGGCTTGAGGCTCCCAGCCGAGAGCCGGTTTGCAGACCTCGAGCCAAGAAAAGTCTCGGGACTCAACTGGAGAGTTTGGTTTGTCGCAAGTCTCTTATATCCGACTTCCGCTCGGAAACTTCTTATAGCTATGGTAAAGTGGCTAAGTGGTGGTGATAATGCGACATCTTTGTGTTTGTTGCAAGTCTCAGTTGGTTCCGTGATCCGTTGCATCGGGATTTCGGTATTTGGCGCATCCGAGGATTGAAGTTTGACGATTTTTGAAGGAGTAGTGAGCTCATTGGTGATGGCTAAGGAGTTCTTTGGCCGGTGGCTGATGCTATCGCTCCCTTTTTGGTTGGGGTTGTGTGGTAGGAAATTGACATCCGACGTGAGGCGATTGTGGAGATAGTCGATCCGTCGATAAGCTGAGGTGAGGACAGGTGAGATCTTGGGTTTCTTAAAATTCGGGATTGGATTTGGACTTGAGGTGGCTGTTTTGTATTGGCTTGGAAGTTACGGTGGCTTGATGGTAGATTTTGGAGTTCTGGGTGTGTCATACCTAGAAAATTTATATGTCGAAAGTAGGGGTTTTTTGGAGCAAACGAGAACATTTAAATGTTTAAGTATCATTAAGTGTCTAGGAGAAGCAACTGTACATAAGATTGATACCTATGATTTCGAAACTGAGAGCGAATAACATTCTTTACCTGAAATTACCTCTTACGGTCATCCATCGTAACCGGAACCATCCACTCGAAGTTCTATTTACTGTATATCTGAGCCACCGAATGTCTATAATAGATAAACCTATTACGCCTCTCCTTGTCGTACGAAATGTTTTGTTGCACATCTGCTCCAAACCCCGATACAAGGAACCCCGAGAAGTGCGGAGTTTGCAGGTTGTCCGAACCCCATTTTTTGTTCCAACTTCGTAATTCGAGCTCCCCGATTGGCCTTTCATGGCAAGCATATGTTGGAGAGTGTTTGCCGAGATAGTTTGTCTTTGGGGAGGTCGTCTAGTGGGGTGAGAGAGGTGGTAGGATGGGGAATTGTGTATCTTTTGTTGCAATACTCACTTGATGTCCGAACTCCATGTCCGATTTCCTGGGGGCAGGACGGAGTTTGGAATCGGGAGATTGGAGACGTTGTGTAAAGGCCGATGGATTGTGGGGAGGGTTTCGGGCTTTCGGGATGTACGGTTCGGGGTTTGGACCAAGCCAAGCGTCGTGGGGATGGGGCGGCAATTTGGGGGGATTGCTGGTAGAGGAAATTTCGTGTTGGAAACGCCAGGAAATAGGAAATAATTTAAAGTATCGTTTTTCGGATTGTCAGAGCAGTAGCTCTTCCACACGTGTGCAGCTTTCGAAAATTATATTATATTCAGAAGAACCATATGCTAATTTTAAGGTCCATTCCCTTTCTCCAGTAATTCTAGATACTTCAGATTTCCATTCCAGAGTTTCATTGCTATACCTCATTATATCCTAGCATAGAGGGGACAAGTGAACCAAACTCTCCACAGGTAAGAGGCCTACTTCGACATAAAAATTTTAGGACATTTCAGGGGATGAAGGTTCTAGGTAAATCTTTTTATAAGGGGCTTCAGCCAACTAAATATCCCATCTAAATAGCCTAAAATTCGGGTGCCGAAATCAGCCACGTATTCACCCCCGAAGAGGCTAGAGTCAGCATGAAAGCCGAAACACTTTGGAGTTAGAGACTTGTGGAAAGGATGGCACTAAAAACTTACTATAATTTAGATTCGGACTAGTGTTATCACATCGGAGTTCTACTAGCTAAGATAATGTAATGATTTGATTAGTTACATCAATTTAGATATCCTCTGGGTTTAGCGGGTTAATTCAAGATTACAGGTATTCAAGATAATCTTCAAGCAAAGTCTCCGGAAGCGTCTCATCCATCCATCTGTCCTCAATCTCATATTCTCCAGATGCCTCTATTGGCACTCCATCAACCCATTTCTGAATCCCAGACTCCCTATTTTTTGCTGCCAGAAGTCCATTATCCCACCTCTCAATCTCAAATTCACCATCCGCATCTGCATCTGCTTTTACGTCCAGGCCCATCTGTATTGCATGATCCAGTTCCTTCAACAGCCTCCATTGGGTCATGGTCGTATGCCATTGAAAGACAATCTCTCCGGCCTCTTTTCCAAGAATCTTTTGCCAGCAAATTTCATTGAACAGTCGTATTGAATGACCCCAGACATTATATCTGATAGCTATAGCGTCGGCTTCTTCGACTGAGATATCACAACTATGCATTAGAATGCATGAGATCCAATGGCGGCATTCATATTTTGTCCAGCTTGGGAGAGGCTCACTGTACCATTTGATACAAGGGAAGGCGGCGTCATTCCTACAAATTGGTATGGTTGCAGGATGTAACCAGTTATTTTCTTGAAAGCGGTCGATTTCGGAAGTGTACTCTGCGTCGCGAGTTGGACTGTGTAGCGGAGGCAAGAGGCTCTCGCTGTCCCATTCAATATTTGGTGATGCGGCGTTATCTTTGATTGTTGAGATTGGTGAAGGCAGTCTCCAATCCGAATCTTGGAAGAGGTGAGTTTCGACTGTCAAACTCGTGGAGCGAGTGTTGCAGCGTGAAAGGGGCGCTAAGCCTTCGTTATCCCTGATGATATCTGGCAGATCAGATTCGTTTGGAATTTCCTCAAGAGATACCCATTCTCCGTTCATGAAGTCGTAAGAGCCATCACTCGAGCACAAGAGCTGAAGTGGCGATTGGCTTGTATTCTCTGCATCCTGGGAGATATGGTTGTTGGGTACAAGAGGTAAAGAATTGGTAGCGTCGTCCGGTGAGGTTGGTGAGTAGCAGAACTCGACGCCGGTTCCCCATTCTCGGATTTCAGGAGGAGTGGAATTCATGTTGTCGTAATTAGTTGAGCGGGGAGGTACTTTACGATCGGGTGGATTCAACGTGAGAAAGAAGAGGTGATGAATCAATTCACTGAGCTAATCCGTGGTGTTCGTAGTAGCTGTGGATGTAGTTTCTGTTATAGATGTGCGGTAAAGTTAAATATGTGGGCGGTTGTGCTGAGTATATTGACGTACTGTTATTTTTATGTATAATCAAGAGGAGAAAGATAACAAGATATTGGGGAGGTCTGGCCGTTATATAAGTCAGTATTAGAAACCGTTCAGTAGTGTCTCTGTTTATGACGCTGAAAAACGGCCTTTAGGTTGAGTTAACAGGGTGCTATTTTGCTAGGTCGGGCGCTAAAAGGCTGTGCAGACTGTATAGAGTTGGCGAGCTAGTCCCTAGTCTTGAGAGCTAGGAAATAGCGTGCCTGTTTCGAAGCTGTAGTAGCGGAAATACTTTTAAACGTAGGACTAAATTGTGTTAGTGGTTAGGTAGGTGCGTAGGGTAATACAAGTGCTTTTCTTAGTCCCTCGTAGATTATGATGCACGATAGGTTAGAGATCTGATCGTCGATGATATTTAAAAGGCAAAAGAATCAGTTTAAATTTTAGGCATGGCCGTAATAGTGTTTACTTCGGTCTCATAAATTCAGGAACGCCTTTTAAACTCAGCATGAGTTATATTAATGTTAGCTTCTTCATTGGAAAAATTCGTCAGGGGTCGAGATAGTTATTTTCAATAAAAATAATTTTAATCGATAGACTCTCTTAGAGTCGTCTTTTAAGACTCGTTGCCTTAATGACATAACGTAGTTCATAAGCGAGTTGGCAGCACAAGTGAGTTGGCAGATTTTTCTTGGCATCGTACGAAATATTAAATTTTTTAATTATAACGTAAATTA